>JAJOOD010070794.1:0-40189 GCA_029582525.1 Solanum tacnaense | reverse complement strand
TATCTCCTGCCAAATAAACACAGAAACCCAAAAAAAAGACCTAACTTTAACCAAAAAATAAATCAAAAAAGCTAACAATGACAACATCAAATAACATGAAAGCTGAGGATCAAATTAAATGTTAATTAAGGAATGAAATAAGGGAGCTGACCTCTGATTTGATCGAGAAACGAAGAGGTGAGTGACGGAGAAGGAGATCTTGCCGGAGACGAATCATCGGTAACGGTGAAAGAGCTTCTTGTAAAGAAGCTAGATGAAGATCTAGCGGCTGAAGAAGAAAGCCTTCTACCTGCTACTCGAAGCATCTTCTCGTTTTAGGGTTTTTTTTCTTTTCTCTCTTCTCGATGATGGAGGAAAATGAATGGAACGCAGAGAGGAATAGGACTTTCTAATTTTCCTTTTTATCTGTTATTTTATTTTATTTTTCGAGAAAAAAAAATAAAAAAAATAGACCAAGTTAGAGGTGTTTGTGGCTCACTTTGATTTTAAATAAATATATTTGTTTATGAAAAAAATTTGGCAGTTAGTCATCTTATAATTTAAATTGAATTAGTCATATTTCCTTGTATCTAGATCCATTTATCACTACTTTGTAAATTATAAAAATTAACCTAGTACCGGGAGGTGATAGGTATTCTGTAGATTTAGTCGAGCCATGTGAAATTTGATGATTCATATATATATGAAGATGCAGGGGCGAAGCCAGCCTTCTGTAAGGGGGTTTCATCTGAACCCCCTTCGGTATAAATTTTTACTATTTATACATGGTTAAAATTATTTATATATATATAATAAATGTCGAACCCCTTTCGATTAGTTCGTGTGTTTAGTTCTTCAGATATTGAATCTCCTTATTAAAAATTCTAACTCCGCCACGGTAAAGATGAGATGTGTAGAAATTCTAGTCGAGAGGTTGATCGTTGTGGGCTTGAAGAGGATAGAGGCGGGTCTAAGAAGTATTGGGGTGAGGTGGTTAGGCAAGGATATGGCATAACTTCAGCTCACTAAAAACTCGTCACTTGATAGGAGGGGTAAAAAAATGGGCAAATTACAGAAATCACATACTTTTAAGGCAAAATTACAATTTATCCCTTAAAAGTTTATAATTATAGAAATCCCTCAAACGGATTCAATAATATAAGCGCTGATACATTAATCTGATGCGCGAGATACATTAATTGTTAAGTAAGATACATTACATTTTATACATGATACACTAATCTGATGTACATTTTATACATGATACACTAATCTGATGCGTGAAAATGAGGGATTTTGGAGATTTGTAAAACTTATAGAGGATAATGGTAATAAGTAAACTAAAAAGTGAGATTTCTGTAATTTTTCCAAAAATAATAGACTTTGGCCTTCTCAAAATACTAGTATCTTTTTTCTTATCTATCTTTAGATTTTATTACTACCGGTTATTATGTAGCCTATTTATCTTATTTTCTGGCTATTGTTTCTGCTTGTCACCACTAGCTCATGTTATCTTGCTAAAGTTATTATTTGTTACTACTACCTCACCATGTTCATCATTATATTGAAAACAACATTTTTCATCTTCTCGAGATAAAAATAAAATTTGCATACATTTTACTTTTCTTATACCTTCTATGAGATTATACTAAATTTATCATTGTTATAAGTTGTTGGAAGAGTTAAGTGCACAAATAAAGAATAGCATGTACACAAACTTGGTAGACCTTACCCCTACCATTTGTAAGGTAGAGAAGCTATTTCTGATAAACAAATTATAGTCAAAATTTAAGCGGCTACTTCACTTTTGCAACTTTTTAGTGATTCTTGCATATTCTATAAAAATAGGGTGCTCTTGCCCTTATGAAAAACACACATGGAAGTGAATAAAATACATGTGTAGTCTTGTAAATTATTTCATAGTACATTGAGTATTATAGGTAATAGAAGTAAGTAAAATTACGGGCTTCAAATTAAAAAAAAGTCAAAATGGCCTTGGGTTAAATAGGTCTACAAAAATTCCTGAAGTCAGGACAAGGGATAAGAGTTTCTGAAAGTGATAAAAATGGTATAAATGCTATCATCATTTGATGATTCACTCCTCTGCAGTCTCTGAAGAATGTAGAGGATACATCTTCAAAACATCTGCCCAAGAGCTCAATCCATCAGTCACTTCCCTCACAACTGACGCTACCTTCTCCACATCTACCCGGACCTGATCTTTGCTATCCCTCTCTCGTACAGTCACTGATGACGTTGAATCAACAGTGATGGCAAAGGGAACACCAAGTTCATCTGTTCTTGCATATCTTTTCCCTATGGAAGTACCTGTAATGTAAGTGACAACAATTAGTATGGATAAAAATGCCACAACAGAATAAAAACACTTCATTTCAGAGGACGGGGTTAGGCGCAGCCCTAGGGCTACGATCAGTCGAACTACCATTGGACCTTTTCATACTGTAAATGCCACCCACTGTCAATTTCAAATGAAACAAGGAGCATCTAACTAATCAGTATAACGATATAGCACCAGATCAGAGCAGATAATGCTTATATGCTTCCACTCATAATGAGAAATGTCTTTATTTTGTCACCTCTATACGGATAGGACACTAGTCACAATAACAGCAGCATAGTAAATTGAACATATGTCTAGAAAACATAAGAGAAAGCAAAATGTTCCAGCAGAAAGAAGTAAGAACTACACCAGTGTGTATACATAGAAACAAATGATGCACAAAACAATCTGGACAAGTTACCAAGAATGATCCAATTATCTAGTCAATAAAGGTAGGGGGGGGAGATTAAGGTATGGTACCAGACTAAACTAAAGAGTTTGACAACCGAGTATGTACTCAATGCAAGTAGCGTTCATATTTTAGGTATTCTGACAGTATCCATGTCTCTTATACGGGTAAGGAACAAGTACGTCAGGGCACAATGAAGGGCAGAGTATCATAGCACATAGGGACTGAAACTAACAATGGTCTTGCTCCTCTTCTCAAGAATCCATTTTCTCATCACAGAAAGGAATCAGTTTAAATACTCTCAGTAGCACACACCTGTTATGTCAATCTTATGTGAGATTCCAGCAGCAGTCAAAGACTTTGAGATTAACTTGGCTACTTCTTCATATTTTTGATTCTGAACCAGTGGAAAAACAGTGCATTTGATGGGAGCCACAAGGGGTGGGAAGCTGAAGACATTTAGCTGCTCATCCCCAGCTTTACTTGGCCTTGTGTAGAATGAATGCTCATAAAGACAATATATTATCCGCCCGATTCCAAACGAGGGCTCAATCACAGAAGGTGTAAACACTCTCTGGTGCTCTTTCTTTATTTCCTTGGAAATAGAGACCATGTTTTTCTTAATGGTGACATTCTTCCCGATGGTACATACATGAAACTCCACCTCCCCCTTGGATTCCAGATCAGCCTTCATCTCCATAGCCACCTTTTCTTCCATTGCCTGGTGTAAACAAAGGCAAGCAAAACAACTTAGCATTACTTTCTTTCCAAATATAGCTCTTCAAATACTTAAGGAAAAAAGATCGATAGTCTGTCTTTTATTAGCAGCCTGAAAATTGAGCCAAAATTACCTTAAAATACATCATCATGAGTTGAGCTGAAATGGAGTCTGTGAGAATTCATAGAGCTGACCGACTGACCCCAACTCGCTTGGAACTAAGTCATAATTGTTGTGGAGTCTTTTATTTCTTATTTACTGTCTTTTTCTAGCTCATAAAACTTATTGCAAGTATTCTTAATGAAACAGAGTAAGCATTCAAGAAAATTTATTCAAGAATGGACAATAAGTTGATACTCTAGTTTAGTTAGAGATTGAGGACTTCTCAAGGTTGAATTTGGGTTGACAACTGTACAGTGTACACTACCATTATAATGCCCTTGTTATAATTTTATCTAAATCCAAAACATAGCAGTGTCTTGTCAAATCAGCTGTCATTCTTCAACCATCCATAAGCCTAAAATGCAAAATTTTAAAAGCAAACTAGCCTCAGCAGCTAGATAGTACCACAATAACAGACAGTTTGTCTGGAGGCTATTTTTTTTACCCCAATTGCTGATTAAGAGGGGTTCTTGGGTCAAGGATTCACAAACAATTTTGGCTCTTAAGCTTGCAGTGAAATCATTCATCAAAATTCAAAGAACCTTTTCCTTTTCTATGGATATATGTGTTAGTAGCTAAAACGGCCAGGTTGATTGAGAAGCCAACTGGTAATCTTGCTTGCAATACTTCCTATAAAAGAAGACATCAAGACAAAGCCTTTGGAACTCTTCCTTCTTTTCCCCAAACACTCATCAAAAGGATCATCAGGGTGAAAGATTGAACAGAAATCAATTGAATGTTGAATTTCCAATTAAAAACACTATAATTAGGAGACTAGCAGAAAGTATAAAAAGAATACACCGCTGCAATCAGCATCGTTTGTCAGTTTCATTTCAACAAAGCAATGCAATCATGAAATGCTTCAATGAGGTAAACGTGGCAGATGTTTGAATTCAATTAAAAATAGGTTGAGGGAATGAATGCGCACCTCCAAGGCTTCAGTCACCATTTTTTGGTTCCCCTTGAATGCAAGTCCAAGCTCCTTCTTGATTGGTGTTATGACCAGTTTCTGATGTTACACAAACAATTATAATCAGATGGTCACCAAAATGAACACCTAGGGGTCGTTTGGTAAAGTGTATTAGCAAAAATAATGCATGCATTAATTATATGTATTAATAATCCCTTGTTTGGTGCATTTTTTCATGGTATGTATAACTAATGCTTGCATTAGTTATACACTCTATTGTGTATTGAGGAGTGTATTACTAATACCTAGAAATCCATGGTATTAGTAATGCAAATGATTTAATGCATGCATTAATATGGTTAAAGACTCAATTACCCCTCAAAAGTACTTTTACATCTTTTCCACCATAATTGTGAAGGATACTTTTGTAAATAAATATTTTTATACAATGCATAAGAAATAATACATGCATTACTAATACACTCTATTGGGTATTATTTTTGTACACTCTACCAAACGACCCCCTTTTGTATTCATGAAAGAAAATTAGCTCAAATAAACAGCTACCTCTACTTCTCTTGGTTCTGAGAATTTCTCTTGAGCCACAAGAGCAACAGAACTTTTTTCCTGTCACCCAAAAATGATCAACATGTTATCAGCACATGCAAGATAATATCCAGATCACCAAGGAGAAAAATACTTTAAGAAGTTAAAATATATGCTGACATTCAGAATTCATTTTGATGAGTGACATTGTAATGGATTTCTGAAAAGGTTCCAGTCATAAATGTCATCACTAATGCTTTTTATTCAAAATGGATAACACATATGATATACATCAGTTTGTCAGTAAAGAGTGATGCAAATTTGAAGACACATTAAGGGTGTGTTTGGTAGGAAGGATTTCCAATTTTCTCATGTTTGGTTGGGTTAAATGTTTTCCAAATCAACTCATTTTCCTCAAATTCAAGGTAAATGACTTCCCTTAAAAAAGTAAGAAAAACATTTTCCAAAACTTTCCTCCAACTTCCAATTTCAAATTTTTATTTTTTCACCCCTACCCCTGCCCCCCCCCCCCCAAAAAAAAAAAATTGAGTTTGTTTTTAAAAAATATTTTCAACTTCTAAATTTCATTTTTTCACCTCTACCCTCGACCCACCCCCAAAAAACAAAATTTAAGTTTATTTTAAAAAAATATTTTCAACTTCAAAATTTCATCCCTACCCTCAACCCTCCCCTCCCAACCCACAAAAAAACTTTTAAGTTTGTTTTTAAAAAATATTTTCAATTTCAAAATTTCATTTTTCACCCCTACCCTCGACCCCCCCTACCACCCCCCCCACCCCTAACTCCCCACCCCAAAAAATATTTTAAGTTTATTTTTAAAAAATATTTTCAATTTCAAAAATTATTTTCTACTCTAATAAAAATAAAAGATATTTCTCACATTTTTCATTCATAAATCAAACACAAAATCTTTTCCGGAAAATATTTTCTACTCACCAACCAAACATGAGAAAATAAGTCAAAAATCTACTTGTTTTCCAGGAAAACATTTTCCTTCATACCAAACACACCCTAAGGAATGAAAAAGTTGGTAGAGTACATATACAAAGATGAAAATGAATAAAATACAGAGAGCTGAGAATCGGCAGAAAAAATGGGTTAGAAGGACTCTAAACTGCACAAGTTATTCAAACCCATCTACACCACCCCATCAATGACAAGAACTGATTTCTCAAAGGCGTTTCTATGTTTAGCTTATGAAGACATTCAGTCAAGTTTTCAAGGCACCCGTTGGATTCAAAAATGACCACTTGAGACAATGCAAAAGCATTACCAATAGTTCCTTGCTCGCACATCCTCATCCCAAAGCTGGATAATGTCATTAGACGTTCATCATGTTAAGTTTAAGAAGCACAAAGCACTGCTTATTTCCCTTAAGATGAGTTCTGCCAAGCAAACTCTTTACAAAAGGACCTAGGGTGATTTAATTTGAGGCACCTTATTTAGAATCTTGGAAAATATTCTCCAAGAACATTATTTTAGAAGTTTTTTTAAAGCCCTTGCAAAATGCTAATACTGAAACTCAGACATGGTTTGAGGGTATTTCCCAAACAAAAGTTCTTCGATTCACAAAACATTCACAGGTCAACCACAACTATCCAAAAATAATTCAAAATAAGATAAAACACGGGTTAAACTTTTACCGAATGGGCACGTAAATCATATGCAGATCTATCAGCAATACCAACACATTCAATCCAACCGTAAGAACTCTCAATTTCGGCATCCCAACAATCTGCAGCATAGTGAGCCATCTCATTTGCAAGATGCTGACGGAAACGCAGACGGTCTTTGTCAATTCCAAGTCGTGTTAGGAAAAGATAGACTCTCCCGATAAAGTATCCAAGTGTTTCATTATTGACAATTCCCTGCCCAAAATGGATTCAGATAGTGATGTTATGGCTTGCATATACAAGGGCAAGAAAGAGGAAAGAGTGTGAAGACACGAAGGAAACTCACTCGAGAAACAGCCTCACCAAGCTGTAGTTTCTTTGCACACTGTCCAGACACTTGGTCATCTCTAGGAAACATTAGAAACTCCAATTTTGCAACATCTGAAAATTTTGGATGAGATTTGTCCTGCGGATCAACAAAATGTTCGATTTCTGCCAGAGTGAACTCACGGACTCTAAGAAGACCTTGTCGGGGAGATATCTGTACAGACAAATTCTACAACAATTAATTACTGCTTACTTTCTTTTGCAACATGATGTGCATAGCTGATGTCGAAAAGAGTCTTAACTAGCTCAATTTGGTTCTAAAGATTACCAACACACATAGCATAACCAAATCCAGAACAATAGGCACAAAGGAAGTGCAGAAAGATATTGTAATTCTCAATTGAAAAGAAAGGCTTATGACCTCATTTCTAAAAGCCTGACCAATTTGAGCAGCAGCAAAAGGAAGCTTGTTTCCATTATAATAGTATAAATCTCTAAAATTTACAAATATGCCTTGTGCTGTTTCAGGACGCATATACCTGCAGTGAAAGAAAACAGTAGCACTTAAGTGAGACAAGCTTCATAAGAGCAATAAGCATATAATAACCAGCATAGGGAGTTCTCAGAGACCTCCTACGATATGACACTCTTAAGTTCAAATGGAACTTTGTTGAGTAGGAAAAAAAGGGGAAGTTTAATCTGGCATAAAAGGTGAACTGGAATGAAAAATATTGAAACATTAACTCTACCATACCAGATGTTTCACTAAGGCAATAGACTTTTTTAATAAGTTCACTAAACTGATAGAATCAGAAACATGATTCTCACCCTGGGCTCACACCAGATGGACCAATGGATGTCTGAAACATTAAATTGAATGGATAAGGATCAGAAAGTGGATTCTTTGTATCAGGTGCAGTTATACCATATTCCTTTATCTTGGCACCAAGCTGCTCAGCAGAGAGATCATCCAAGACAGCAAGAATGTGCTTCAATTCTGCGGCCTTTTCCGCAGACAGGCTGAAGTCCTTCTCAAGCTTTTCTTTACAAAAATCCTTGAGCAAATGATCAGCACGGTAACATGTTCCAGTCTTCTCGTCCTTGACCATAAGATCAGTGAACTTCTCAACGTGACCTGATGCCTTTAGGACAACCTCAGGGGTCACACATGGACAGTCAACTTCCAACATGTTCTCCTCCAAAACAAAATGCTGGAAAATGACAAGAGAACCAAAGTAAAAAAAAACATAAGAATGTGAATACAAAGCCTAACTGCTCCAAACTTGAGCTGGAAGTCGTTTAGCCAGTTTAAGGTAGATGCAACTGTTTACCGTGTTTTGGCCATGTATGTATCTCTAACCCTTTTCAATTTGCTTCACTAAATTTCCCAAAAACATTTCTTCCTTTTATATTGTGTTAGATCAACTGATCCAATTATTATGAGATCCTTGATTAAGCTTTATAAAACGAACCCCATTGAATATATTTGATTCAACTGGCCTTGAACCTACCTATTCTAAATAAGGATGATTGTTTGGTGGGAAGGTGTTAGGCACCCCTAAGACCCTTAATAAATTATGGTTACCCATATTGTCTGAGCTCAATTCTAATTATTGGTCAGGCATACACAAGAAATAAATAAGGAAATAACTAATCAAATTGTTCACGACAATCGAACTGCAAATCCTTCAGTTCTTACTGCGTTGAATATAAGCATTCTAATTGGAGGTCAATGTATTGTAAGAACATTTTCAAAAATTTAAATAGAAGTCCTAAACATCCCTTATCTTCCTATTTAGGCCTGCGTAGAGCAGAAAGGATACAAATGATTCACAAGACAAAAAAAACACTAGGTGATTTCTTCAAATTTCTCCTAGCCTTGGTGAACAGAGTCACTTGGTAAGTGTTGCAGGTGTGAGGTAGCAGGTTTCTCGGGGAATTAATGTAGCCGGACACCACGGTTATCAATACAGGTGATTCACTCACCTGCCAAAACTAATTGATTTAAAAACATAGTGAAGCACTAGCAGGGAGCTTAATGAAAATGGAAGCTAACCTGACGCCAGAAAGCGAGTACATTTGACTTGACAGAACAGCCAGGGGGGCCGTAATCATAGAGGCCAGCAACACCTCGATATATTTTGAAAGACGGAATATAAAACAACCGTCGCTCGAGAGTATTAACAACAGCCTGACGAAACGCATCTCTGCTTGCAGACGACGAACCGCCACCGGCAGCCCCAGCAAGAGCAGCTTGAAGCTGGCTCTCGATTGATGCTTTCTCAAGCTTCAAAGCATTCAGAGATTGAACGGCAGCTTCGATATCCAGCTTGGCAGCACCTGACGACTTCAATTGGCGAACAGCGCCTCCCTGGACGTCGATACTCGATTGTTTCTGGGCAAGTGCTCTGCGAAGTGAGTCTTCGTCGGCGACGGCGGCCATTGTACCGGAAACGGAAAAATGATGAGCTCCGATGTAGGGTTTAAGTAGTGAACAGTGGATGAAATGCGTGGAGATTACGCGGCGGCGAAGGGAAAATGTGCACGTATTGAGAGCACGAACGAAACGCATGCGGCACTACACTCCCTGCTCTTTTAGGGTTTTTTTTCTGTCTGGTGTAATACAACATTAATTAAATTTCATAAGTTACAAAAAAAATATAGAAATAAAAATATCTTTTTATGTTACAAATCCATTTAAGTGTGGATGTTTCTTTTAATCTATATTCCTAACTTAATGTATTTATTTATTGTATTAATTAAATAATGTACTAACGTATTTGTCAAATGTTGTAAAAAGATGGCTTGTAAATCCTATAAAAGGGTATTCTTCACTCTTGTGAAACACACTTGAAGAGAATAAATAAAACTCTCTACTCTATATTGTTCATTATCATTTGTCTTTCTTTCTGTAATGTATCTATTTATTGTATTAATTAAATAATGTACTAACGTATTTGTCAACAGTGGTAAAAGGATGGCGTGTAAATCCTATAAAAGGGTATTCTTCACCCTTGTGAAACACACTTGATGAAGATAAATAAAACTCTCTACTCTAAACTTTCCATTACCATTTGTCTTCCTTTCTTCTTTAGTATAATTGTATTTTCCCCCTTGTTATACTATACGTTATCAGTACGAGTCTCTAACCAATTGAGACCTACTTAATTTGGGATTATCTTTTTTCTTAAAAGTTAATCAATTTTCTTTTCAAGTCAGGTATACATTTATATGATTATAACATCTCTAATAGGATTTACATAAGTCTTTGATCTACAATTTATTTACTGCATACATATCACACCTCAAATCCCATTGAGACAAACAGGCACCCGATGCCATAAAGGCCCGGGAGAACCCACGCATAACTAGTGTTTACCATGCATACACCTATGACAATCACGAAACTCTAGCAAGTATGCTCATAAGCCACAATGATAAAAGATCAATATATATATATATACATGACTTGGTTGTTGAGGCCACACCTGTTAAGGAACCAAACATAACTCCACTTCATAGATTAGTCTACAAAGCCTCTATACGATAGACAAACTTAGAGTGGGTTGGGACAAACCCCGCCTTATCCTTAACTATGATACAGTACCAAAATGAATCTATCAATGACTCGATAAAGCTCCGAATCAATCTGGAGCTCACCAAAAGCAGTTGAGTGTCGTGTGCTCCTACTAAGGAGGTCTACTAGCTAGATTACTTGTGTCTGCAACATGAAATGCAGCGTCCTCCGCGAGGGACGTCAGTGAGAAAAAATGTACCGAATATGTAAGGCGATAGCATAAGTAAAACAAGGGCTCAAATGAAATCATGTATCAATATATAAGTGCATAGATCAAAACAGAAGATCACTTTGTTACTCTTTTGGGATCATGTATGTTACATTTTTTTCTTTACTTTTCTGTGCGTTATAATCTTTATAAGGCATATGATACAAATGAACAGCTGATCAGGGTAGAAGAGGATGACTCATGCTAGGTATTTTAACCCCTGGGATGTGGTCCTCATAATTACACAAATTGGGATCGGCCCATGCTAGGCTTTCGCCCCTAAGCTGCCACTCTTCTATACCAATTGGGATCGATCCATGCTAGGCATTTACCCCTGGGTAGATTGCTTCACTTAGTTTCTTTAATCTTTGAGATCGTTGTTTTGGTGGTCATAATCATTTTTGAGATTTGGAACTACAGACCAGTAGTAGAAGACATGAGAATAATAATCTCATAGCAGTAACAATGACATAAGGAGTTATGTAACATCAATGCATTACTTATGAACTTAAATGACACAATTGGCTTCAATTGACTAGGAGGAGAATTCACCAAGTTCGTTGTTGCAAACATCATTCATATACTAGCACATAGGAGGATAATTACACAAATGTGGAGTAATGAACATATAATGAAGTGATTCGACACACTAGGGAGAGGGGAAAAATATTATTAGCTATACTGGAGATCGTACACTGCCACCATATTTTCTTTATTAGGAATAGAACTTAGGGAACCCACTTTGTTGATATTAATCATAATTATCAGGAATATGAAATCGAATAGCCTTACATACCTTACTTTCTCACGATTCAGCCTCCCTTTGGGGTGTTAATCTACAATATAATTCATGATTAAACTAATGTTAGTAGCTAATCACATTAAAGACCTCGTAAAACAATAGCTAAACACTTAACGGATAGTAGGCCCATACAAACCTTACACAAATGGTGAATCACCACACCTTTCTTCTATACATTAATACAACTTCAAACATCCCTTGCCAAGATACCCAAGCTGCCCCCAACAACAATATACATAAGGCAGTCGCTATCAATCCCCAAAATTCCTTCAACATAATAGGAGAATATTGAACTCAAGGACTCATCACCATCCATGAGTTCTTGACAAATATATACAAAATTCTCCACCCCAAACCAGTATTTAAAGAGAGGCAAAAATGGGCAGTGGCCTTACCTTAGTTTCTGAAAATTCAGCCTCTAAACTTGTACTTCAAGAACTTAAACTCTCCTTCAAATTTTTACTTAAAAAGGGGGAAAGTATTCAAGAACCCTAAGGTGTTTTAGGGCTGTTGTGTTAAGCCAAGAAAGACCAATAGAGAAACTTAATAAATCTGAAATTTTACAAGTTAAAATGAAGCAAAAGATCTGATCTTTATTCCTTTAAAAGGGAGGTGCATTGGCCGACTTTCTTGGCCAATTTTGGGCCATATATTGTCAAGTAGGTGACCCACCTACTTGGCCTTTTAACTTGCTTTAGGTATAATTATGATACTTTACTAGGTATAATAATCAATATGTTTCAGGTTTATATTTTTATGTTATTTATATACTACTAACTTATAACTCTAAATTAAATACTAGGCAATATGATAACATACTACTTAGAATACTCATAAGTATTTTCTTGTCATAAATTTATGATAAATATTTGTATGTCATAAAGAAAAATATTATTGTATTAAATATGACTTGAAATTCTTATAAAACTTTGGCGTTAATATCTATTGAAACTAGTAATAAATATTGTAGAATAATTAATATATATATTGAATTTATTGTTTCAATACTTCATGAGTTTACATATTTTTGTAACATTCCATATCATGCATATAATATATTTTATACTCATATCATACTTTATTATTTAAAATATTAATTTTCCATTTATTATAAAGAAACAAACATCGTGATATTAACTCAATTATTTTATGATAGTTTTCATCATGTTGAATTTGTTAAAGCTTGAATTTGTAGCACTTGACATTTCTCGAAACAACTATTTGTCATGGGTACTTGATGCTGAAATTCACCTTACCGCTAAGGGTCTTGGTGATAGTATAATTGAATAAAATAAAGCATCAAGTCAAGATAAAGCAAAGGCAATGATTTTTCTTCGTCATCATCTTGATGAAATCCTAAAGGTTGAATACTTGACAGTAAAAGATCCACTTGAATTGTGGATAGGTTTGAAAGGGAGGTATGATCACCTCAAAGCAACAGTATTGCCAATGGCTTGTTATGAGTGGATGCACTTACGATTTTAAGATTATAAAATCATAATTGAGTATAACTCTGTTGTGTTTAGAATCATTTCCCAATTGAAATTATGAGGAAAAATTATAAAAGATGAGGGCATGTTGGAAAAGACATTAACTACTTTTCAAGCCTATAATATGATATTACAGCAACAATACCGTGAAAAGGGTTTTCAGAAATACTCTGAATTGATCTCATGTCTTCTTGTGGCTGAGCAGCATAACGAAATTTTTAATGAGAAATCATGAAGCCCGTCCTACTAGAACTGCTCCATTACCAAAAGCAAATGGGGTAGAAGCACATGACTAGTCTAAAATAAGATAAAATAATCAGTGCCATGATAATGTGTGTGGACGTGGCAAAGGCAAAAGACGATATAATAATCGTAGAGGTGGTGATCATAAAAATATATCTTAAAATGTTGGTCAAAGTTCATATCGTTTGATTTTTAAAAAAAAATTATGACAGGTAAAAAGGAATAGAGGGATTACAAAGCAATCTTTATATTTCCTCTTGTTTTTCTATTCAAGTATAAATTTAGGTGACTTTGAGTTTTATCTCAAATTTAGTGAACTTAATCATAATTTATATTTGCACTCAAGAGATTGATCTTGAATTCTCGTCTTCATATTAAGAATTTCGTAGAAAAATAGTTAATTTGTTGAACATTTATAGATTATATATGATAATCTCGACATTTGATCAACAAGCTCTCTATTTCTTGTTAGAACTTTTGATTTCGTTTCTAAATTATGAGTAGTTTTAATTTTTAGGAGGAATAGGAAAGAGCAAGTTAAAAACAAAAACTTTCTTTGCTATGTATAAAAATCAAAAACACAAATTCACTAGCTGAAGCAAGATGCCCAAATAAAATCATGTATGTCCAAATTGATAAACTGTTCACATCAAAGATTATATGAATTGATAAGTTGTAAAGATCAATCAAATTAAAATAACATGATTATATTTTGTAACGACCCTAAAAACAAACGTGTGGAACTAGAGCCTTAACGTTTGAGTTAGTGTGACCTTAGGTTGATGTGTAGGCTATTTTAGAACTTAAATGGAGCAAGGTAGAAGCCTAGGGTGCAAGCAAGGACCTGGACTAGCAAGATAGGGTGAAAGAAACCTTGTCTTGTGGTGGACCTTTTGGCGATGGGGCTGTTTGATCGCCAATGGGTTGGGCGAGTCACCCTTGGGCTCTTGTGCTCGCTTAGTGGGCTGCCTTTTTGTCCTAGCTACTGGACCAAAGGGCGAGCTAAATGGTAGCTCGCCAAGCTGGTTGGCGTGTCTCCCTTTAACCCCCTCCAATCGCCCTATGACCAGCCCATTTAGTGAGCTCACTGGAACAAAGGGCGAGCCAATGGTGCACTTGGCGAGTCGCCTAGTGCACTTGGCGAGTCGCCTAGTGCACTTGGCGAGCCCAAGTATCCAAAGGGCGAGCTAAGACGGGAAGGTGCTGAAATTTTAAGTTACAACTTGTAGGGTCCTTAGTCCTTTTCCAAAATTAAGTCCCTATTATTCTATTCCTTTCCTAGCAACTATATAACCCTTTTAACACCTTCTTAGACCTAAATCCTTTCATTTAAGTCACTCCAAATAGAATCAAAAGAACCCACCTCCTCTCAAATATTTCTCTTTCTATAAGTTCCCAAAGAAGAAGAAGATGGAGCTAGGGTTTTGGATTTAAGGCATTTATTCATCAAATTTCTTGGGGAATCTTAGTAAAGGTATGGTGATCCTTCATCTAGGGTTAGCTTTCACCCTAAAGTCAATTTCAAAGAAGTTTTCAAGGTTTTCAAGTTCATGAAAAACCAAGGGTTTTACTCAATCTCATGGTCTTTCTACAAACGATTTCAAATGGTTTCTAATGGCATATATTGATTGTGTTGATGTTTAATTGAGGATTTATGATGAAAATACTCTATGAACCCATGATTTCTCTCAATTTCTAAATTTGTGACTTATGAAGTGGGTCTATTGATTATGAATGAATGATGGTAGATTTATGCTTAGATTGATTTAGATTGTTGAATTGTATCATCATCTATGTCTAATTACGGTGAATTGTTGATGAATTGAGGGTTTGTGATCATAGCCTTGAAAGGGCAAGTTTGACCTAATCTCATGTTTAAGTAGAATTGTGCTTGAATGGTTGATCCACTTGAAAGGTGGAGGTGTTTACTTACTATGTACATTGTGATCATGGCCTTGAAGGCATAGTTTGAGGAATTGAAGTATTATCATGATATTGTATATGTGAAGGTATAATGTGAAGGATTTTGCATGTGATTTCAATGATAAAATGATGATCTTGTTTAGAAGCTAATTGTGTTAGGATTGAATGTTATCTCTCTATTAACACTCATGAATGTTGATGATGGGATGTGAAGGGTTCTATAATGTAATGTTGTATATCTTGAATTGGTAGGCTTAGGTACCCTCTTCTTGATAAATGAAAGTTATGTTGAATGTGATATCTTGACTTGGTAGGCTTAGGCATCCTTTTTAATGTATCTTGACTTAATGTCCTAATGATTATGAATCGGTAGGTCTAATGTTGGAAGCCCTTTCATAAATGACTAATGAATGTGTAGATGACTTCGAATTGGTAGACCTAAGGTTGGTAGCCTTTTCTTAAATGAATGAATGGATGTCTTAGATTGGTAGACCTAATGTTGGTAGCCTTATATAAATGACTAATGAGGTATTTTAGACTATGTCTTGAATCGGTAGACCTAGTGTTGGTGGCCCTTCATAATGAGTCTAGAACCCAATATGAATGTGTAACCTTGAAGCGGTAGACCTAATGGTGGTGTCCTCCTTCTTGTGTGAAATGATAAACTTAGAGACGGTAGACCCAATGGTGGTGGCTCTCTCTAGGGAAGTCAAGAGCTATCCTTAAAGTACCTTGAATCGGTAGGCCTATTGGTGGTGACCCTTTCTTGGGAAAGTACTTTGGGTCGGTAGGCCTAATGGTGGTGGCCCTCTCAAGTACAACAATGTAATGAATGAACTACTCTATGGGAATGGAGGCTAAGCATCGAGTGGATATGGCCAAGATGGTGGCTCTCCTAATGTTAGGCTAGAGTCCAATGAACATCTTCCATACCCCATAACTATGTGCCTACATAGGATGCTTACTAGTTCTACCCTTGGAAAGTAGAACAACCCTTACGATGTGGGATAGTATATCGGATTTCATGATTTAGCTCTCATGGTCTAGTTGGTTAATGCCTATTCCCATCATGTGAGATGTGCACTCTAGTTTCTTGATAGGTACAACAAAGTGCAGGTAGTAGTATGTGATGCTATCTATACATTGCACGAGTAGGCTTTGAAAGGGCTATAGTGAGTTCTCTAAGCCTTAATGGCTAAATGTGTGAAAGTCCTCTAAATGCATGAATGTGCCCTAAATGAACCTAAAGAAGAATGTTGGCTTAAATGCTTAAATATAAAGATGCATGCTATACTTGGATTGTATTTTGAGTACTTCCTTGTCATGACTTATTGTATATGAATGTACCTTGTCTATGGTGACTTCAAAGGAGTACTTAGTGTGAGTAGTAGTATGAGATGCTACTTGCACATTGCACAAGTATGACTTAGAGTTGTCTTAGATGATGGTCTTAATGTGATGATGTGATGTTATGTGTCTTATATGATCTATTGTGTAAAGGTGAGAAGGATGAATGGTAAGTTCACTTTTAGTGACCTTAAGGTGGTACCTTAGTGTGGGTGGTGGTATGAGACGCTATTCATACATTGCACAAGGTATAGCTTGAGGGTTACTTGAGGTGAAGGCTCAAGGTGAAGGTAAAGGGTTATGTGTGATATTGACTAAATGTGAAATATGTGACTTTGTATGTTGGTTGTGACTTATAATATGCCTCTTTGATCAATGTTCATGAAGTTTTACAAAAATGGCATAAAAGCATGACTTTCGGCAAAATGTCCCTTTTTAAGCATGTTTTTGCATGGCCATCATACTTAGTACATTTTTGTGTGCTAACCCATATTGTCTTATTTTTACTACAAGTGTAGGTTCCGGCAAGTGATTGCATTCTCTAGTGAAGCTTGGGATTAGAGTTCTCTCAAGACATCTTTTGGTATGTCCTCATAGATCGAGGACATGGCCTTTTATGTTTCTAGTTTTTCTTATGTTTTAAGACTATTGTTAAGACTTTGATTGTAAAGGGCCGTGACCCTATCTTGTTAAAGTTTGTCTAAGATTGCCATGTGAGACGTTAGACTTCCGCTTGCGTTTAAATGCTTTTAAAATGATGGATTGTATGATTTTTGAATAAAAAGTTTTAATTCCGTACTATTTTTATTACCTATGCGATGAATGAATGCTATGAGGCTTGATAAGACCCCTTCGGGATCGAGTATGCCGTGTTACGACTAGGGAGTGCTCTCGGGTTGTGACATATTTGATTGATTGGAACATGTCACTTATATATGTATCACATTTTTTGAATTATGATTTTCGCATGTTATGTGATCCTAAAGTCTCTTCTATTTGATATGTATAAGGAATTTTCAAATTAAAATGATATTTCGGACTCAAAATTTGAATTTTTCATTTATAACTCAATTAATGGATTAGCCCATTGAATTTGGGCTTTGGACACATTCAATTACATAAGTTCATGAAAAAACTAGGAAAAATTAGTTAAATAGTCAAAATCTTACATAATTATTTAAAATATCAATATGTTAGTTATATAGCAAATAAACTACACCATAATATAATTAATTTCCTTTCCTTTTACTTCTCAAATTAGGCCCACATTGGACTCATTTTTACCCCACTACCCGATGAAAAAAGAAAGAAAAACCTCATTACCCACTTTCCCCTCCTTCTAGGTTCTTATCCCAATTCCTCCTTTCTCTCTCTTGCGTTTTTTCATCATTGTTCTCTCCTTTCCTTTTCTAAGTAAATCATCTTTTCAAATTTCCTCAACTTTGTTCAAGAAATTTCACAATTCTTTCAAAATATTTTTCACCCACCAATAAAGGTAAATACAGTGTCATCGAGTATCTTTTGAGATTTCCCTCTTTAATGTAATTTGAATTTTTCGTCTTTTAAATCGTAATGTTTGATTTTTTTGTGATTTGTTTTCATAGTTGAGATATAGTAGATTGTAGTAATCTACATTAGCCTTCATATATCATATATTGTTTGATTTTTTTTATAAGTTCATATCTAATAATTTTGAATTTTGCTTATAGGGTTTTAGGTTTGGAGAAAGTATCTGATTGTCGCTGTAATATGTTTGATTCAATGAGAATTACAAGAAGTGAACCAAATAATATTCAATTTTTTGGGATATTTCCTCTCGTTTGATTTATATATTATCCAAGGATTGCTCGAAAATGTAGGTTCTGTGGCTAAAATGGTGCAAGAGACAAATTGAAGTTCAAACTGATGAAGACCAACTTTCCGACTGTCAAAGCGATGAAGAGGTATTAAATTATGTTTCACAAAATTATTTGAAAATATTTTGAATGTTCCGTAGTCGTAGTTAAATTTTTGTTTGCATGTTTATTTTTTATTGAGTTATATGTTGAATGTACAAACACAAAATTTGTATTTTGTTCAGTATTTGTATCTAACCCATAATCGTATTTCATAGTCGACTTGCTATGTATATTAATTATCCCCCTTTAACACAAATTTGTATTTTTTTTTGAGATATTGTATTTATTTTTTATGGTTATAGTCACCCCAAGAGTTTTTTTTTGCAAATATGAATTTTGTAATTCATAAAAAATCAATTATATTCTTGCATAGTTTAAAGTCTCTCTTTTATTAGCTACATTATTATCTTGGGTTAGTGACGAAGAATATTATATTCTCTTAGCTCAAGTATCTATTCCAAATAAGTTGTATCCAAATTATAAATTATATTAGCTCAATCATGTAGTTGTTTAACATATGTATTCATTTGAATGTTTGTTGACACCCAATTTTGGTCTAACATTTTTAAAATTTGTAACTTTTAAGTTTTATTTATTCAATAGTTCAAAATACATTTTTAATAATTTTAAATAAGTTTTTCGATATTTATCTTTATTTGTCGAAATTTTAGGATTTTCTATCCGTTAATTGTAATTATAATATTTTTTGTCACAACTGGTTGCTACGTTCAAATATTTGTTCATTTTGATTAAATCATTATTTCTAGTAAATTGCATTTTTACATGACACTCGTTACGTTCATTACATTTTTTAATATTCATTTTATTCATTACATTTGTTAATATTCATTTTGATATCTTGCATAGTTTAGAAATTCATTCAAATATAGATAAGATTTCTTACACAAATATTTTATTAACTAGTGGTTTTTACCCACGGTTTCAAGATAATGGTATTGTACTATAGGTGATTTCGATTTTCTATTTAAGCTATTTCTTGATCATTAAGTTAGAGGTGGTGGATAAGATTTTAGAGGTAAATTTCTTTAGTGTTCACAATTTTCTGGTACAAGTCGTCGGACTCCGCCGGAATTCGGTGAGTCCACCAACCAAAGACTCCATTTTTCCTTTGTTTCTTCCTCGCTCAACAGTTTTTTCTTTGTTTCTTCCTGGCTCAACACAGTTCCAAACGACCCACCTGAAACCACCGACTCAAAACCACCAAACGACCCCATTTTTTCCCGTTTCCATCCAGCCACCATCACCCACCTTTCATTCTCTTCCTCAACTAGAAACCCGTTAGATTTCATCACCAAACAACCACCACTTTAGCCCAGTGGCAGAGTCAGGATTTTCAAGAAGGGTTTCCAAGTGCTAAATTGAACCTCTTCTTAAAAAGTGATAAAAAAATTGCTACACGAACACTTTAAATTTGTGTGTCTTTACTCTTTCAAGGCGCCTGAAATCACTATGCTACATCATATTGTTGTGTCAAGGGTGTCCAAAATATGTTATTTAACCATTTTGTTTATCATTTTACTTGCATATACGGTGTAATATTCCGACGAAGGGTGTCCAAGACACCTTGACACAAGGGTGGCTACGCCACTGGTTCAGCCCACCACTACCAGACCCCAAACAAGTTGGAACCACCACCAAAATCTCCTGCCATCAGACCAAAACTCCAATTCCACTAGCGCTGCCCCCGTCTCTTTGTTTCACCATTAACTCCGCCGAGCTCCAAGCAGCGAGCTCAACCCAAAACCCCATTCGTTTGTTCTTTTTCCAGCGAACACCGACAACAGCTCCAGTGAGGAGTTTCAAACTCCAATGAGCCGAAGCAAAGAAGAAGAAAACGAGCCAGACCCCTTTCCTTTTTCTCCCTTCTGATTTTTTTTTTGTTTTTTTGCAAGTTATCACTGAGCTTTACTTCGGCGAACAAAATCCCATTTCCATTCTCCATTTTTCCCGGCTACCAAACCTCAATCAGACGAGCACCGAGTTCTTGTTTCGGTCAAATTTTTCGTCTCCAGTGAATAGCATAACCGACCATTTGTGTGCTTTCTCAGGTAAGTATTGTTTATTTGTTTCGTTCTTTTATTGCTTGTTCAATCTATTTGGGGCTTATTTTAGTATTATCTTCTAATTAATTTACATCTTCGTGGTGATTACAACATCTATTCATTTCTAGTGTTTAGCTTACAAAATTTTAAGTTATTGAGTATTTGTTTTTGATAAATTTTATGGTTTCTATTGAGTGATTATTAGTTTACAATTATTTTTATCCTTGTTATTGTTTTGTTTAATATTCATGGTTATGATTTTAGTTGTTATTATTTTATTATTATTAATATTTGTTGGTAGACTAATTTTATATTTGCTGTCTATGTTTTATTATTGATAACATTTGCTTCGTTCTTCATTATTTTAATATTTTAGTGTAGTTATTAAGCTCTGAATCTAGTGAAGTTATCTCTTGTTGTTGTTGAGTTTTTTTTAGAATTGTTATTCTGTTTAAGTAATTTGATTGCGATGACAAGTTTTTAGGCGACTAGGTTAGTGTAATTCGTTTTTAACTTGGAACATATTTGTAAAGCCATTGTTAACGCTATTTTCATATTCACTTTGGATTCTTTTGTTTTTAATCGTTTGGTTAAATTCATATATGTTATTAATTAAAATTGGCCGATAAAGAAATTATCGTCGATTTTCAAGGCTTCTCATGTTCATAAGACGGATTTTTATTTTAAGTTATTAATTATTTCATTTATTTTTATTCATATTTATTTATTACTAATACTTTTACTAAGTGTCTTTACAGGTACCTCAAAGTCACTTCCCATTGAAGCTAATCGAACAGAGTTTGAATTATATTTTTTATTCATTATTGTGTATATTATCGATATTAGGCAAACCTTAGGCCGTTTTTGATACTATTGTTTTGTTTTATTGTTTGTGTATATCACATGTTTATTATACTTATATAGTATTTTTATCTCCTCCTCAATTTGAAAAAATAAATTCAGTCGGAACCTACAGTTGTGAATTTCGAAGGATGCCTAATACCTTCACTTCGAAATAACTTGAACCTCTTACCTAGAATCTATTGGTTTCGTAGAAATTTTTTATTAATTAATTGGTTTCCTAGTTTTTCCTAAAATTAGGTGGCGACTCCTTTAAATTTTTCTTTTTCTAAAATTCTTTTAAAATTGAATTAATTGATCATTCTTTGAGTTACCACGACGTTTCACCCTATTTGAATAAAGTAGGGATATAAACATTGTTCTTTGTCGATCTCAATTCAATTAGTATCTAAATGAAGAAGATTGTATTTATTTTATAATTTTTAGTCATAAATTCTTGTCATTCTAGCTTCTTTGTATATCCCAATTTAGTTGTATCCATCATATGAATATATTAGATCCATTATGTCTCATGTTTATCTATCCTTGTATTTTTTATTTTTTTTTGTATATTAGTATCTTTTCAGTTTGTATTTTTTTTTTGTCTTAGAATGTTCTCTAATTGTATTCCTTTTCAAAATGCATTTATATATCAGTAATTATGTATCCATCAGGTATTTTAATTTAGCTGTATCCATCCTTTGAAATATATTAGATCCGCTATGTCTCTTGTTTATCTATCCATTTTTCAGATTGTATTCTTTTTTTGTGTACTAGTATATTTTCAGATTGTATTCTTTTTTTTTTTGTGTATTTGTATGTTCTCTGACTGTATTTTTTATTTAAAAAAACATTTATATATCAGTAATTACTACAAATGTGTATTCATTTATTTAAACATATGCAAGCAAATGATTTTTATGTGAAAAATCCACCTACAAAAGCTCCACATGTTTAGTGCATCTTTGTAACACCCCATAAAATTTTCTGAACTAAGACTCGAACCATCCTTCATGTGAGTAGAATTTTACCGAGGAATTTAGAATTTCTTGAGTGTTAAGGTCACTAGATGAAGCACCTTGAATTCCAAGAAGAACCAAAGAGAAAGTATTCAAGTCATTCCTAGTTCTTCTAAATTTTGGGTCAACTTCAAACGACCATAACTCCTAGTACATGATGAGTTAGGTGGGATACACAATGTCAAATTAAAGGTCTTCGAGTCCTCTTTCCAACGCCATCAAGTTTGCTAAATTTTGAGCTCTAAGTAAAAAGTTATGACTGATTTACTAACGACGCACAAATCTGGCAGCAGCTCCGCAATGGATCTACGTTACGGAGCCAATACAGACCTCACTGCTTGCTGAAATATTATTTTGACTCCCAGCTCGTTTTGATTATTTCTTTAAGGGTATTTTAGTCCTAAAAACCCTTATGAGGTCATCTAAATTTCCCTAAACGTGTAAAAAGATCAGTTTTCTTAAATCAAACCCTCTTATCCACTCCAAAAATTCTACCCTTTAAGAATTCAAGAAACGCTAAGGCTAGGGTTCTTCTTCCAAGATTTTCCTTTAAGTTCTTCAAGAAGATGGTTCTTTCAGGTATGTGAGACTTTCATAGCGTTGGGCTCGTTCTAGAAAGTTGAAAGTTAATGATTTTGAATTGTGTTCTTGAATATTGGCTTTCGTTCTTGAGTTAAGTTGGGACTGTTGAGTTCTTGAGGAAATCGTGTCGATTTTAGAGTCGTTTATGACTAGATTCTTGTGTACATACACTGGGTATCTGAATCTAAAGAGAATTTGAGAAAAAAAAATCAAATTTAGGCGAACTAGTGTTCAAAAACGAAGAAGAAAAAAGTCGGGCGAATCTGGCACTTCACTCCGCGTCGCGGACTTGCCCTCCCTATGCCCAAAATCTTTCTCCGCGTCGCGGATGGTATCCCTCATCCTGAAAATTTATTTCGCAAAAGTATTGAAATGCATCTCCGCGTCGCGGACTTGTTTCCAGACAGTGATTTCTTGATCGTTTCTCATTTTTAACTATCTAAAAACACTCCTAAACATCTTGAGATCTTTCCTATCACAAATCATAACCTTAAATTCATAATTCAAATTCAAGGTAGAGTTAAGAGTTAAGTCTTGAGAGTTCTTTCGAACATTTTAAGAAAGTCCATTTTTAGTCTTTTTGAGGAGTCTTCTACAAATTCAAATAACTTGTTTCAAGACTCGAGCAAGTGAGTATGCGAATGAGGAGAATGTATTAATGAGTCTACCTTATCATTATGATATCCTTCATATCATGAACTGTAACTCTTGAATGCATAATTCAAATTCAAGAGAGAGTTAAGAGTGAAGTTCAAGAAAGCCTTTGACTTCAATTGTGAATCCTTTGAGATCAACTATTGATTCAAGATAAGTTTTGAGAAAGTAAGTATAAGAATGGGAAGTGTTGTATACATGAGTTCCATGTTGTTATGTAGACCCTCGAGTCGAGTCGTTCATGTCCATAAATTCCGCATGAACTCCATAATTTTAGTATCTTGGAAAGGAGTAGTATCTTCAAGTTCTAAGTCTTGAGTATTGAGCCCCTAACCCTTTTGAGATTTTATTCCTAATCATAGGACAATTACCTATTGCCCATGAAGTCCTTGAGTTGAGTTGAGTTGTTCATGCCCATAATTCCACATGAACCCTATGAGTTGAACATTCTCGAGATGAGTAGTATCCTAAAGTCCATGAGTTGAGTTGTTCATGCCCATAATTCCGCAGGAACCCTCTGAGTTGAGCATTCTTGAAATGAGTAGTATCATTGAAGTTCTTGAGTTCTGAGTTGTTGAGTTTCGAGTATCAAGTTCTATATATGGTTATTGCAAATTTTGAATTGAGTCGTTCACGTCCATCATTCGGCATGAACTTTATTTTGAGAAGTCTTTTACAACTTTTTCTAAACTTGTTTTAAGACTTGAGCACTTGAGTTGAGATTGAATTGAGTCGTTCACGTCCATCATTCGGCATGAACCCTATTTTGAGAAGTCTTTTACAACTTTTTCTAAACTTGTTTTAAAACTTGAAGCACTTGAGTTGAGAAAGAGTAGAGTCGAGTTCATTTTCTTTAAAATATTATATGGGAACTAAGTAGTCCCAAGAGTAAATGTTTTCACATTTAAAAGAGAAGGAAATTGAGATTTCCCAAAGAGTTTTGAGTAGTTGAGTAAAATCTCTTTTTAGAGAAAGATTTTGAGTAATAATCTCAAACCACACAAAGGGTTATGTTTTAAAACATATGAGCTGAGTATATTTTGGGAGTAGTATTGAGCATCGATATGGGGACAAGTTCAGATAACTCAAGTTTTCATAAACCATGTAGCCAACGTGGTAGAAAGGGTCATACTTTGTAGATGATTTCTTAATGCTTTTAAGCATAGTTTAGTGGATCCACTTAATTGAGAGGTCTTATGCCCTGACAAAGTATAGGACAATTATGGCAGCATGGGCGAGACGCTGTATCATCACATAGCTCATAGTGATGGTTGTCGGTTAGAGAATATCCCACAAAGTTATATTATATTTTACTATATACAAATTGAGTTGTTGTTGCATTCTTCAATACATTGAGTTGCTATTTACTGTTTTAAAAGCTTTCCATATATTGCATCTTTTATTGTTGCTTTATCTTGAGTTGAGTATCCAGAGTTGAGTATCTTGAGTTGAGTACCTTGGAGTTGAGTATCATACCTTTGAGTTGAGTATCATATCTTTGAGTATCATATCATATCTTCGAGTTGAGTATCTTATTCTTGAGTTGAGTTTAGTTGAGTGAGTTGAAAACAGGTAAGTATGTTTCCTTTTTATCCAGTTCAAGCTTATGTTATGCTTTAGAATTCCCCTTACATGCTCGTACATTCCACATACTGAGCCATTTGGCCTGCATCGTTTCATGATGTAGATACATGTATTCAGGATCATCAACAGGCGCTTCGTTGATATCACATGCAATTCGAGTTAGCTATGGTGAGCCTCCTTGCTTCCGGGGGATTCCATTTACTTTCAGTTTGGTCAGGATGTCGTGGGTCTTGTCCCGACTTTCATCTTTGTCATTTAGAGGCTTCACAGATAGACAATAGAGTTTCAGAAGTCTGTTCATATATTTTGTTAAATGTTTTAAAGACTTAAGTCTCCTAGTTATGGCGAGTTGAATATATTATTTTATTTAGAGTTATCAATTTAGTATTGTTCAGATTATTTTAAAAGTTGAGTTTATTGAATTTAATTCAGTTTTTAAGCCTTGTATGCTTGAGTTAGTCTTCCGCTTGTAGTCAGCCAGGATGAGGGTTTGCTTGGGGACCAAAAATGGTTCTCGAGTGTCGGCCACGTCCAGGGTGTAGGCTCGGGTCGTGACAAACTTGGTATCAAAGCCAGGTTTTCAAGTGTCCTAGGGTGTTTATGAAGCTGTGTCAAGTAGGATCTTATTTATGGTTGTGAGGGCCCCACTTCTATAAATGAGGGACTACAGACATTTAAGAAAAGGTTCCATTCTTTCATACTCTTAATCGTGCAATAGAGCTATGTCATAGAGATTTATTCATACTCGTGCGTTTCTCAGAATCATTCGACTACCCATCATACTAGAGGTGGTTGAAAAGTAAAGCCCAATATCCTTATGGATGAGTTATTCTTAGCAAAAATATTGAGGAAGTCATGAGACTCCAGAAGGGCTTGAGAGAAGCCCATGAGTGAGTTAAGTGTTGAGTTTCAGAGGAATGCACTCATATTATATGAATCGTGCGTTGAGCTAAAAGAAAGTTGTACTCTTTTCCTTAAGCCTTGTTTAAGTTAAGATCCTTATGAGGAAGTATGTTTAGAGATTAGGTAGTATTTTTACCCTAAAAAATAGTATTAATGACGAGATCATGAGCAGTAGTAGTGAAAGAGCCTAGAGTCAGAGGAAAGTATGTAGAGGTATAGTAATCTAAGTAAGGGAGATGGTGTTTTGACAAGCTATGTTACTATAGTCATGCACCTAGTAAGTTATTGATGAGGAGTTTTCCCTTATGGGTAGACTAAGAAGTGATGAGTTGTGAGGATCTCATGATTTGAGGTAGAGTAAGAGTTGCTGGTCAAGATGAGATGCCATCGTGTTATAAGAGGCTAAATTCATGTATTGAATAAGAGAATATAGTATTCATAATGTGATAGAGCTAAGATAGGCTTATGATTTGTTTGAGAGGGTCATGTTGATCAGAAGGTTATAGAACTGATCAAGTAATGAGGTATAGTATAGTAGGCAAGCAATCATATTGATATTCGAGTTTAGTAATAAACATTAAGCTTGAATTTGAGATGATTGTCATGATCAAAAGAATGACAACATAAGGGTGATGATGTTAGTCTTGAGATTTGATCTAGAAGACTTAACATAGAGTAGGTGAGGAATTGAGGTGATTAGCTGCAATAAATATGAGTCGTACAAGTGAGAGACCCTAACCTTTAGATAAGGGCAGTGAATTGTGGCTAAGTCACAAGAGCAACTAGAGCATTAAGAGGTTAAGAGAAACACCTTAGAAAGAGGTCATAGTACCTGCTTATGGAGAGTTCGGTAGTCATGAGATAAACTTCACCTCAGTGTTAGAGTAAAAGAGGATGTAGACTAGTTTAGAGATGATGAGATAGGTACATAGCTTTCAAGTGTCAGCTTTAGACCTAAGGGGGAGATGATAAGATGAGAAATCAAGTCAAGTGTTGAGAATTTCTTAAGGAGCTGGTTAGTATGAGTCCATGGAGTTGTTAGAGTACTAAGCTTGACGTCACGACCTTGGGGTATACCCTAGAAGTAACACAGCGTACTTGACCCTGAAGGGGTCTCATACAAGCCCTTAGCATATCATGAAAATAAGATATTAGAAAAGTACATAAAATTTTAAAACTTTATCCATACAATAGAAATCTTTATAAAATACAAGTGGAAGTCTTTACTACACTTTGTCTCAAACCATCTATACTCAACTATGAATTGAAACTCTTGGGACACAGCCCATACAATAGTCTCAAACATTAAATAAAAGACATAAAGGAAATAGTGGGTTTTGTCCTCGAAGCTATGAGGACTCACCAAATCTTCAACTCCTTGCTCCTTAGAAACCCATCTCCAAGAATAGAACTCAAGTCTCCAAACCCTACATTTGATTAGAATGTAGGCAAAGTATGCGTTATTACAAAATGTACTAAATATGTTAGCTAACATAACATCATAAGAGCATAAGATAAGGGTTAGTCAACATAAGACATAATCCACAATCATATGAAAATACTTCATGAAACAACAACTATAAGCATAAGAGACAATATCATCATCACAAGTAAAGTCTTCAATATAAGCATCATATAGGCATTATTCAACTCTTAGTCATTTATACCAAATAAGACTACACTCAAGTAACCTAAAAGCATACTTGTGCAATGCATGAATATCATCCCATAATACCATCCAAGCTAAGTATCCCTTTTTGGTCATCTTAAACATAGTCTATATACATGGTCAAGTCTTAGGCTTTTCTACCATAAGGGATCTATACTCCTAAGTAACCTCAAAGCACACTTGGGCAATGCATAAAAGGGATCCCATAATACTATTCACACTAAGCATAACCTTGAAGTCATTATAGTCATACTTACCCTCCTTTGGTCTCATTATTAGCTTACTTCATATAGACAAGGGAACTATCACCTTTAGTCAATCATATAATGGAAGGCAACTATAGCAACAACCCAAGCTAAACTTACACTATATAAGAGAACACTTCATAACTAGTTTAAAGTCATACTTGTGCAATGCACAAATGGCATCCCATACTACCACTCATACTAATTACCACCTTAGGCTATCATGAGTGCTCACTAGTTGGGGACTAGTCCCTCCTTTCTATTTGCCATTAATCATTTAAGGTACTTCTCTATTTAGTACAAGGCATGTCACAACACATGAATGAATTCTATTTCTCAATTCAAGGCTACCAAGGAATGACACCCTAATAGGCTAGACCATGCTATCATCTTGCTAACATAACTATATTATGCTACACTAACTACCTTGGAAGGTATACTATCATGCAAGTCCAAGCTATCCTAGGAAGGGTACAAGTGTTCCATCCTAGCTACCATGAAGTAGTCCTAGACCAACTAAGTCATGCTACCCTTACAAGCACACTATGATGCTAATGCAAGCTACCCTTAGGAAAGTATGATTCTCAATCCTAACTACCCTTAGGAGAGTATAAGTCCTCTATCCTAAGCTACCATGAAATAGTCTTGGCCAAACCAAGTCATGCTATCATGAAGGCATCCAAATAATCCTAGTTCAAGCTACCCTAAAAGAGTATGAATCCTCAATCCTAGGCTACCATGACTACCACTAACTCAAGCTACCCTTGACATGTATCTTACAATGCTAAGTCAAGCTACCCTTAGGAGAGTATGAATCCTCAATCCTAAGCTACCAAATCTTGGTCTTGTCTTACCAAGTCAAGCTATACATGAAGGGATTATATGTCACAACTTCAAGCTATTCTAGTCTAACAAGCTCTGATTGATTTTAGGTTATTAAGCCAACCTAGAATCATTCTATGTGAGAGAACCTTGCATCTCCTAGCATATTTGTGTCTAAGTGTGTAAATGAGAATAAACTTTCAACAATACACAACAAGATCACATTATATTAGTTTTACTCTCAAAGCCCTAACTATTTTGATTACAAGCCTTACTCTCAAAGCTTTACTTCTTACTATCATCATTATACCAAGATTTCAAGGTATTCTAATCACATTCTTCATTAATGGGTGACTCTAGTCATAATTGATCATAAAGGTTCAATTTCAACTTTACTAGTCATGATCCATCATATGAAATATAATATAATTCAATTCATGTCTATATGTTCCTATTCTTGAACAATTACTACTAATAACATCAAATTCTAGAAGATCAAATCTAAATCTTCACTTTCACCTTTCATGGCATAAACCCACATAATATCAAGTTCATCAATTAAACTAGGGTTAACCATGGAAAACACATAAATCATCATAATATCATAATTCAATACTAAAACAATCATAAATAAGTATTATCCACTCAATTGGAATCATACTCAAACACTACCCATAAGGTAGGAAGAAACCCTAGCTAGAATTGGATTTTTGTCTTCACAATTGGGGGAAATCTGGGGGGGCTCTATGGGTGGAAGAACCCATAGATGAATAAGCTAACACACCTTGATTCAAAGCCCTAACACAAGCTTGAAACAATGGAGGAAATCCACCCTACTTCCTTCTCTTCTTCTTCTTCTTCTTCTAGAGAGAATTTCTTTAGAGAATTTGGGGTCTTGGAAGAATTATTTAATTGACTTAGTTTAGGAGTCTATTGGGCTTATATAGGTGGTCTAATAACTAAATAACCGACCTCACTTAACCCCTGACTAATTACCAATTAACCCCCAATCCCCTAACTTAAAATGATTTCACTTAAAATCTGCCCCACCCATGAGACCACACCCACGGACTGTGGGTGGGTCTATGGACCGTATTGGTCACTCGTGGGTGAGGGTTTGGGGATGGAAGTTGCATGTAAGCTCAGTCCTTGACCAACGACCCCTTCCCATGGGGCGTGGGTCCATCCACAGCTCGTGGATGCCCTTCGTGGGAGGCCATTGTTTTGGACAACTTTTGGGCTGTTTTGAGGTCCTCCTCAAGGACTCCTTGGTTGGTCCTTAGGGGGTATTACCTTGATGCCCTAAACCTAAAACCCTCATTCTAAGTAAGGGAAGTCATTTTACGAGCTTAAACCTTATATCCAACTCTAAAACTCTCATGCAAGACTCTAGAACTCTCTAGTTTAGCTTATTAGTTTTCCGGGTATTACAATATCTCCCCCTTGGGAACATTCGTCCTCGAATGACATTTCTAACACCTCTCGGAATTAAAGACTCAAGACTAGCTGCCCATTATGCATGCAATACATCTAAATGCACACAACCAAGGAAAAAAGCTTCAATTCCAAGCTAAGCATATTCAATGAAACATAAGGGAGAAGAAACTACATCTACCAACCCAAAATGCATGAAATCTATATTTACTCATTTTCAAGGAGGAACTACCATCTCCTAACTAAAACATGCTCAACATCTACTCATGGAGCCTAAATGCAAATTACTCTAAAAAAACATTTATTCATGGAGGAATCTTTCAACTCAAAACTAAGACATGCTCATTAATTCATCTAATGAAGTCTATATGCAACTCTACTCAAATGCACTACAACATGAGGCAAAACAATGCATATATGTCATTTCTATCAAGACCTAAACTTTTTCATGAACATTCATATAAGGAAATCACGGAAACACATAAACACACAATAACCTTGCTAGGTAGGCACACCATCTCCCCCTTGGGAGTAAGCCTATACAAACTCTTCTAAACATCATTCATACTAAAGAAAACTTCAAAGTCCAACATAACAAGTCACAAAAGACAAGAAATCTGAAATTTACTAAAGCATGAAACACATATCGGTAGCAGCATGAGGAGATCACTCTTGATCTTCTCTAGATTGGAGAGCATAAAACCTATTCTTCTTTTGAGGCTCCACATCCCCACTACTAGAGGCAACTTGCTTATCCTCTCTTCTTGTAACCCTTGCCTTTGGACAATCTTTCATCCTGTGGCCACTCTCACCACAACTAAATCAACCCTCTCTACTGGCCAAACACCTACCCTTATGTCCCTTACCACACCTAGCACAAGGGGGCCACAGGGACTCATTACTTATCCCTTGTGGCCTAGGGTTAGACACCCTTTCACCCTTATACTTAGGAGCATTAGAAGAGCCTTGTTCGGAAAAAAATTGTCGATTCCTAGAACGACCATGTCCATCGGACCCCTCATGAAAAAACTTATCATTATCCATCTTAGACCTCTTTTTCTCTCTAGATTTTTGCTCTTTAAGTTTATCTTCCTCCATTTGTTGAGCATACACCATAAGACGTGAGATATCCATATTATCATGAAGCATTGTCATACGACATTCTTTTGCTACTATGCTGGACACCCCCGTCACAAACCTACTCATCATATCCCTCTGACTTGCTACCATAGATGGAGCATACTTAGACAATAGAGTAAATTTCAAGGAATACTCTTTAACACTCATACTACCTTGCTTAAGGTTGATGAATTCTTCCACCTTAGCCTCCCTCAACTCTCAGGGAAAGAACTTATCTAGAAATGACTTCTTAAACACCTCCTACTCTATAGGACCCGCTTCTATCGGCCTAACATCTTTCCATTGTTCATACCATATTTGAGCAACATCCTTCAATTGGTAAGCGGCTAGTTCCTCTTTATCTACATAAGTCACCCCCATGGCAGCAAGCACCTTATACACCTCATCTATAAACCTATTAGGATCCTCTTCCACTTTGGAGCCACAAAACTCCGGAGGGTTCATCCTCAAAAACTCTCTCACCTTAGAAGCAGCCACCCCTTTATATGGTTTGCCGGATCTACCATATCTTTATTGATTTGAGCCGTCACAGTTTGGGCTTGGGTAGTCAAAGCTTGGGCCAACATTTGGATAGCCGACCTAATCTCCGTATTTGACATCTCCGGGGGATCAATTGGAGCTTGAGGAGGAGCTTGGTGTGGAACCTCTTGCTCCACATTTCCTTTATCTTCTCTCATAGCATTTCCCCTTATATTAGCCATACCCTGAAAATCAACGGGAACAGATTAGAAGAAGGACCTACTAGAGCCAAACTTTATGGCACGACTTAGAGAATGAAGAAGTGAGATTTCCTAAGCATCCAATAGCCTCCTATTCATAAATGTGGCACGCTTCATATTTATAAACAAGACTCTACTAGACTTGTTTGAGACATTCCTAGAACCATTCTAAACCTTGTGCTCTGATTACCAAGTTTGTCACGACCCAGGGGTATACCCTAGAAGTAACACGACGTACTTGACCCCGAAGAGGTCTCATACAAGCCCTTAGCATATCATGAACATAAGATAATAGAAAAGTACAGCAAATTTAAAAACTTTATCCATACAATCGAAATCTTTATAAAATGCAAGCGAAAGTCTTTACTACACTTTGTCTCAAACCATGTATACTCAACCATGAATTAAAACTCTTGGGACGCAGCCTATACAATAGTCTCAAACATGAAATAAAAGACATAAAGAAAATAGTGGGTTTTGTCCTCAAAGCTATGAGAACTCATCAAATCTTCAACTCCTTGCTCCTTAGAAACCTATCTCCAAGAATAGAACTCAAGTCTCCAAACCCTACATTTGATTAGAATGTAGGCAAAGTATGCGTTAGTACAAAATGTACTAAATATGTTAGCTAACATAACATCATAAGAGCATAAGATAAGGGTTAGTCAACATAAGACATAATCTACAATCATATGAAAATACTTCATGAAACATCAACTATAAGCATAAGAGACAATATCATCATCACAAGTAAAGTCTTCAATATAAGCATCATATTGGCATTATTCAACTCTTAGTCATTTATACCAAATAAGACTACACTCAAGTAATTGATATGCTCAAATTACACCTCCCTAAAGAAGTATAAGTGATCGTTATCAAGTAAATAACCCAACTTGGAGGTTTGGTCGATCCCACGATGAATATGGTTTAGACTTTAAACTTAATTTACGATTATATTTGTTTAGTCAAAGTACTTCCGAAACAAGTAATTAAAGGAGGGGGATTTGTGAAACAAATTTTGAAAATGATGTGAATAATCAGTGAGCAAGATTCAAACTTTAGTTGTTATCAAGATGAGAGAGAAACTAGGGTGTACGTGTTCCCCATAAGCTTATAACGCGGTAATCTTAGTAATAGTAATCCTTTCCTAGTGTATTACATGTAAAGTGATAAGTTAGGTATCTCTAATTCCTTGGTTCGGCAACTAGAGAATTTCACCCCGCACCTTGGTCCCGCTACGTGTGTATAATTTACTAACCCTTACCTTTACCTCATATTAGATATCACATTAATGTATGACTTAGTTTTTAGCCTCGAACCAATTGACATTAGACTATTATACAGTATCACACTAAATCTATGTTGATAATTCTTTTCTTATTAACTACATCCTTGGTTCGACAAGTAGCAACAAGGCAAGTTCTAACGTTTGCAACCGCTAAAAAGACTTCTAAACGAAAGAATTATCAATGCATGGAATAACACTATTCAAAATTTACTTAGTTACTATTCATACTTTGTTAATCGCTCATGGTTCCCACAACCCTAGTTGTGGATTTAGTTACCCATAATAGCAAGAACACAATTCATATTTTTAGATGAAGAAATCATGAACTTACGTAATAAGTAGAAGAAACCCAGAATCTCAACTTGAATTTCAAAGTCAAAATCTTCAAAACGAACTTAAGGAAATCAAGAATTGCTAAAATTGCAAGTTAATCTCCAAAGCCAAAAACTAGAACAAAAGTAATAATGTCTAACCCCCAAAAACGAGGTTTACATGCCCTATATATAGAATAACAAGTCCCAATTAAAAAGGAAATGAAATAAGGAAATAAAGTTTCTGGACGCGGTTGTAATTGACGTGACTGACCTATGGACCGTGGACTGACCTACGGTCCGTAGGTCCCTTCCGTGATTTAAGACTTAAAACAATTTTTCAACTTCACAAATCTACAACTTCTCAGTACCGAATGACGACTCAACAGCACGGACCGTGACTCGATCCACGGTCCGTAGATCCTCCTCCATAGTTTCATACTTAGACTTTTGAAATCAATCAGGTACTGGAACCACCTTCTCTGAACCATTTGACCGAACTGCAGGACGGCCCGTAGGTTGATCTACAGTCCGTCACTTGTAACCGTGATTCCACACTTAGTCAAGAATTCCCTGATTTTCCTCCAAGCCTTTCCCATTGATCTACGCCCTTCACCTATGGACCTGACTGGACCTATGGACCTGACTGGACCTACGGTCCGTAAGTCACGTTCGTAGGTGTCTTTTTCTGTAACATTTCCTCAGATGTCTCCTAACTCCCACGCCCGGACTTATTTCCTGCAAACACGATAAAAACTCATTAATACGAATACAAAATGGCTCTAGACACACACAACTCTTAAGTGAAATGTATTAAAAATACCGTAAACTCACGGTATATCAACGCCCTCAACTTAAATTTGTTGTTTGTCCTCAAGCGACACATTAAGACTTAAACGACACTTGTATAGAAGCAAACATTCAAGCACAAGTAGTCACATGGCTCTCTATCCTGACTCTCTTTTTGAGTGCAAATCTTTTCTCTTAGACTCAACAAGCTAACTCATGCGGATCATAATATGACAAAGATTGACCAATCAACACACAACATACACTGTTTTGCTATCACCAAGGTACCAACTTTCCGACAATTTAACTAGTGCCTTTACTTCAAACGAAATCCCTTTTTCACACAATGAATATGATTTTGAGTACAAGGATTCATTCAACACTCACGCTCAGAAGTAATTTCAAGTACAATTAGTGCTCAATTCCTTAGGCTTGCCCTTATTTTCACTGCTTAGACTCTCCAAACTAGTTGCTAGGATCACTATAGGACTTTTCTTAGCTTATAACGTAGGCTCGGGGTGGGTCAAGTGTGGTACATTTAGATACTTTTTAGTGACTTTTTGCCCTCCTTGACATTACATTGGCTAGTTACCTCTTCCTTGACCTATTTTTGGCAACTTTTCATCTCAATTTCTTTCACATAACTCTTTTCAACCAAGGATGTGACTTTTGACTCTTATTTCTCATTTTCTTCTTTTTCTTTTACTTTCTTTTCTTTCATTTCTTTTCACACTTTTCTTTTGCTTCTTTTGCACAAAGTCACATCCTCTTTCATACTTTCTTTTTTTTTCAACACGAAAATCTTTTCATACCCTTTTTCCATTTTGTTTCCTTTTTCATAGCCATCCTCAACTTATGCAATTTGCATTAGTTGAGGCGCACAATGTTCGATGTCGGACCAGGGCTAAGATAAAGGTAACTTTTGGGCTCAGCAACCCTTAACTTAGAATTTTGGCCTAAGTTGAGGTGCACATGTCCAAGGAGGGACCGGGGCCAAGACAATGTTTTTAAGGGAAGGTGAGTTAGGTGAATTAAAAGAATTGGTCAATTTTAGGCTCAAATATTTGGATCAAAAGGGAATAATGCTACTATTTGGTTAGATCATTTTAGGCTTAATTGGACTAATTCGAACAATAGCCTATGATCACTTCCTAACTTCTAGCCTAGATTATTCTAGCAGGACTAACGGAGCAAGTTCTAGATTGGCACAAAATGTTCTGAACAATCAACTATTCTCACACACTCTTGGCACATAGTTTCATTATCAGATTATTAGATTACCCAGTTCAAGTTGTAGCTTAAGTCATGAGATCAAGTTGGTTCTTTATCATATCATACTCAGAGCCAACACATTCAACTCATTCTACCCTACATATTTTAGTACATATCACAAATTTTTGACGTGTATCATTTTTTTCATTCATTATTATTCCATCATGCTTCATTCTTTCTCATGATTCTACACATACATTCCTAACACATGCCGGTTCAATAGAAATTAAAACAGTTTCTTGGGGAAAAAGAACACAGGCAAGAAAACCCCAAGAGAGGATTATGAGTTGGGTTACTTAGACTTCACCCTATCACTCAAAATCTATTTACCCCACCCCCAAAAAAATAGAGTGGAATTGTCCCCAATGCACAAAATGTAAAGATTAAAGGATTGGGTGAAGCAAACCTGTGGCGCATAGCGCCGAAGACTCATCAATAAGCGGGTGGATCTGATTTCCCGAAGCCCGTTGGAACAACACTTGGGTTACCCTCAGTAGTGCCCACATCATCTATCACAGCACCCTCAGTAGTGCTATCAATCACTCTTACTGCCCCATCAATGGTGCTCACATCATCTCGCACAGTGGCCTCAGTGGTGGGCCTAGAACTCGAGGCTCCAAGAGTACTCTCACGAACCCTCTGCTGGCGCAATTCCTCATCCAAAATGGAGGCCTTCCTCACCTGCTCATGCTGCTGACGCTCCCTCTTCTCTGCCCTAGCATCCTCAGTAGTGTCAGAAATGTGACTAGAGCGGTGCCTCTTCCCACGAGCATGGGTGGGCTCGGGCTTTGCTACGTCATCTATGAATAAAACATCCAGCACTGTATCATCAGCCAGTACAGTAGGTGCAGCCTCCAATTTCTAAACTTGAGCTAAGGGCACAACAACATCTCCTGAAGATGGGGTGGCTCTAGATGAGCTAGGGGCCCAATTGGTGGCCCAAGATGGGTAGGCCGGGGAATTATCATTGTGGGCTAGAGGGGCAGGGTCATCACCCTGCATCTGCTCTGCATCATCTACTAAATCTGCTCCTAATGGGAGCACCGCAATCTGTGGACAACATTGTGGGAAAGCTACGTTGGCCTCATCCCGAATAAGGCCACTATCAAGAGTCTCAATCGCCTATACCAAAGTGTCACAATGCCAGATAGGCACCCCAGAATCCCTGCACAATTGGAAGATCATACACGGGAAGGGTAAAGTGGTGGTGGTCCTAAATTCTCTCTCATAGATCTCCGCCAACAGCATGTGGGAAAAGTCGATCTCAAACTCAACTACCAAGGCCGCAACCATCACTGCTTTGTCCTATGTAAGCGCATTATCGACCTTAGTGGGCGATATCCTGTTCTGCACTAAAAGCCAAAAGAACTTGGCCACTAAATTGAGGATGGCCTTTCGAATACCCAAGCGCGGTGTGCTGACCCACTCTGCACACTCTCCATCCACTGCTCTGTGCCTGGCTAGCCAAAGTAATATGACCTCCCTCTGCTCTGCATTCCGCTGGAACGCTCCATTCATCATAATGTCCCACTGGTAATCCAATTTGGCTGTGGTTAGTGCCCAGACCGTAAAGGAATTGGCTGATGGTGATCTGCGATATGTCCACCGAAAAGCCTCGGACTAGAGTTGAAGTGAGAGGGTCCTGGGATGTGGGATTGGACCTCTTGTCGATAGAACCACAGAGTGTGGCAGCATAAGAGACATAGAATTCTCTCACTATCTCATCACTATAGGTCCTAGGGCTCTGATCTATCCACTCACATTTATGTTTTTAATAGAGCCGGTGGATGTCGAGTATGGTGTGTAGGCTCCCGATAAGAACTCTGTGCTCTTCAGTGATCAGCCGGGCCTTCTTCCTCTTCTCATTTAACATTAAGGCATCCCTGTATATCTACCATTGGCCTTCCATGCACCATATGTTAAGCTCTTCAGCAACTAGAGCAGGGTCGGTGTTAGGTGGAATTGGAATATTCCCCGAACTAGTAGCCTTATCAGACGAGGCAGCCCTATCATGTGAACTGGAGTCGGAAGCAGGGTAAGACTCAGAGCCGAAAGCAGAACCAGTCAGTGACCCGATCAATGTGTTCTCCTCATCAGACTGGGAGACAGTGACTACGTCGGTAACCACCTGCCGGGATTGATTCCGGGTAGCACGAGGTGTAGTAGGGGATGTCCTTGTGGCCGGCGGAACATATGCGGGATCCTTCTCTGCATCCATGTCTTCATCAATCAGTCGAAAAGTTAGCGCCATAGATTTTGTTTTGCCCCTCTTTGTGTAGGTCACTTGGTCCCCGATAGTGGCGCTAAAATTTGATATGCCAAAATTACACCTCCCTAAAGAAGTATAAGCGATCGTTATCAAGTAAAGAACCCAACTTGGAAGTTGGGGTCGATCCTACGAGGATTATGGTTTAGACTTAAACTTAACTTATGATTATATTCATTTAGTCAATGTACTTCCGAAACAAGTAATTAAATTGGGGTGGGGGGGATTTGTGAAACAAATTCTGGAAATTATGTGAATAATCAGTGAGCAAGATTCAAACTTTAGTTGTTATCAAGATGAGAGAGAAATTAGGGTGTATGTGTTCCCCATAAGCTCATAACGTGGTAATCCTAGTAATAGTAATCCTTTCCTAGTGTATTACATGCAAAGTGATAAGTTAGGTATCTCTAATTCCTTGGTCCGACAACTAGAGAATTTCACCCCGCACCTTGGTCCCGCTACGTGTGTATAATTTACTAATCCTTACCTTTACCTCATATTAGACAACACATCAATGTATGACTTAGTTTTCACCCTCGCACTAATTGACATTAGACTATTAGATAGTATCACACTAAATCTATGTTGATAATTCTTTTCTTATTAACTACCTCCTTGGTCCGACAGGTAGCAACAAGGCGAGTTCTAACGTTTGCAACCGCTAAAAAGACTTCTAAATGAAAGAATTATCAATGCATGGAATAACACTATTCAAAATTTACTTAGTTATTATTTATACTTTGTTAATCGCTCATGGTTCCCACAACCCTAGTTGTGGATTTAGTTACCCATAATAGCAAGAACACAATTCATATTTTTAGATGAAGAAATCATTAACTTACGTAATAAGTAGAAGAAACCCAGAATCTGAACTTGAATTTCAAAGTCAAAATCTTCAAAATGAACTTAGGAAATCAAGAATTGCTAAAATTGCAAGTTAATCTCCAAAGCCAAAAACTAGAACAAAAGTAATAATGTCTAACCCCCAAAAAAGAGGTTTACATGCCCTATTTATAGAAAAACAAGTCCCAACTAAAAAGGAAATGAAATAAGAAAATAAAGTTTCTGGACGCAGTTGTAATTGACGAGACTGACCTACCGACCGTGGACTGACCTACAGATCGTGGACTGACCTACAGTCGGTAGGTCCCTTTTGTGATTTGAGACTTACACAATTTTTCAACTTCACAAATATCCAACTTCTCAGTACCGAATAAGGCTGGCAAACAGACCGGTTTTTGTCCGGTCCGGTCCGGTTCCCGTACCGGTAAGACCGGTACCGGTTGAACCGGTAAGGAACCGGTCTTATAGGTACCGGAACCGGTATCGAAACGGAACCCGGATTTTTATCCGGTTAATCCGGTTCGGTAAGAACCGGTTCCGGTCCGGTTCAACGGTCAATTTATTTTTTTTTTTAAAAAAATATGAACGTTAAGAGCCGTTGGGCCCTTTTAGCCATTGGGATGGGGCCCAAAACGGCTCCAAACAGCCCCCCCCACCCCTTTATACCCCTTAACACTATAAATATACTCATATTTTTTCATTTAAATCACAAATTCACAAACTATTTCATTAATATCTTATAAAATCTCTTAATTTTCAATCTCTCATAAATTCATAATTATTATTTTGTGATATTGACTTGGAGTTCGAATTTCGGAGATTTATTTGAAGTAAATCGGAAGCTTCAATTGGCATCTCTCAATTCCGGCTTTGGTTATACGTCTACTTTTACGTAGACGTTCGGTACATTCGTTCCAACTTTAATTTTTTATTTGTTTATTAATTAAGTTATTTTATTTTTTTGTTATATTATCTTTGCTTGTTTTTCATAATATTAATTATTTTAAACTTGAACATGAATTTTGAAAAATATAGTGGTAAAAGACCAATGTTGGAAAGAAAAAATAATAGGGGAGGAGGAAGTAGTTCTAATTCTAAAAATTTGCCACCTCCTAGATTTAGAATTAATACTAATGATTATACTCATGTTGATGAAACTTCTTTTACACGAGACTCACGACCTATTGAATTTAATTCCGAAAATGAAGTAGATCATGAAACTTTAAATA
>JAJOOD010070792.1:0-52725 GCA_029582525.1 Solanum tacnaense | reverse complement strand
CTGATTGTCTGATAATAATAGGGGCAGAATAGTAGCCAATCTCATGCTCAAGATCTTAGAAATTATCTTGTTAGAGAAATTACTAAGGCTGATAGGTCCAAGATCAGTGAATTTTGTAGGCTGTTCTGTTTTTGGCAATAAAACCAAACATGCATGAGACATGAACTTAGGCATAATGTTACCACAAAATAAAGATTGTACAGCTTCCAGTAAATCTTCTTTAATGATACTCCAACAAATTTGATAAAATTTACCCCCGATACCATCTGGACCTGCAGCTGAATTGGGATTCATTGAAAACACAACTTGTCTGAGTTCCTCCATAGTAGGAATTGCTTGCAACATCTTATTTTGCTCAGGAGTGACTACTGTAGGAATATTCTGAAGGATTCTGTCATCTATTATATCATTCTGGCCCTGAAAAATTTGCTGATTATACTCACATGCTGTCTGTGCTATTTGCTCCTCACCTTATATCCACTCCTCATTATCATTATAAATCTTATGCAAAAATAACCTCCTTCTTCTACCTCTCATCAAAGCATGAAAATATTTGGTGTTGGCATCTCCCTCCTTAAACCATTGTAATTGAGTCTTTTGTTTAAGGATGGACTCTTCCATTTTCAAATACCTAATATACTTTGCATTCATCTGATTAAGTTTCTGTCTACTATCTTCATTGTTGTTTATCATAAGTTCCTTCTCTGATTGTCTAATACTTTCCTCAAATTCCTTAACCCTAGTAAAAATATCCCCATACTCTTTCTTGGACCAATTGCTAAGAGTAGCTGTTATTCTCTTCATTTTCTGATGCAGTCTTCACATTGGATTGCCATTGACACACTTTTCCCAGCACTGTTGTACTGTTTTCAAAAAATTGCCATTGTCAACCCAAAAATGTAAGAACTTGAAATATTTAATATGATTCTCAATAACCTTAGTCATTTCCATCAACAGGGGACTATGGTCAGAACCAACAGAGGATAAATTCTCAATAGTAGTTTGAGGCATAACCTCTAACCATTTATCATTAACCATAGAACCTATCTAATCTCTTCCAAACTCTAGCTTCTGCATTCCTCTGATTACAACAAGTGAATGGAAGTCCTGTGTATCCTAAATCAGTTAATCCACAAGCCTCTATTACTCCAATAAATTCAAAGCTCTTATTTATATTGTAATGTATTCCCCCAAGCTTCTCCTCTATAGATATGATAACATTGAAATCATCAATAGTACACCAAGGTAATTCCATATTAGCATAAAACAAGAGCCTATCCGATAAGGATCTCCTCATGTATTCATTACATTTAGCATATATAAAGGACATCATGAATTTTTCAGACATATCTGTGTGATGAAATGTTATTGTAATATGTTGATCATGTTTTTCCATAATACTACCAGTGACCTCTTTAGTCCAAAATAGCCAAATTTTCCCATTATCATTACTAACTGTATGATCCATCTGTAATTGACTTCTCACTGTATCTATATGAGAGTTATTAGCAAATGGTTCCAGAATAGCAATAATAGATAGCTGATGAAGTTTCTTGAGAGTTTGAAACTTTTCCAAGGATCCTTTGGTATTCATACTCCTAGCATTCCAACAAATGACCTTAATAATTAAAACCTTTTGATTTGGACCTAGTCATGGGCCTGCTAGAGTTGTCAGACATGCTGGTAACATGGTGATTAGGTTGATGTCTAGTTTGTTTCCTTCCTCTTAGGGATAAACCCTGTTGTTCAGTCATTCTTTGAACATCAGAATACTTATCCCGAAAAGTAGAACCAACAACCTAATCAGTATGTGTCATGGTTTCCTCTGCATCTTCATCAGAATTATCCATAGAATGGTTATCAGGATCAAGATCATCCTCAAAATTAAGAACCCCATAATCATCAGGAGTCACCTTAACCTTCTTACCTTTATTACCTTTATTAACAACCTGTTCATCTTCATTCTGTCTTATATTTGTCATATGCTGATCTTGATGAGAGAACTGTTTGTCTACAGCTATAACATCTGATTCCTTACCTATACTCTGCTGCAGTCTCTTTTTGATAGCCTCTCTTTTCTTTTTACTCAATCTGTCACCAGATTTATTATTAAATCTGCCCTGTTGTTGCCCTGTATCTGTAACCTGTTGAGTAACTGTTTGTTGTTGATTATTGATAGGGGTAGCAGGGGTTCTATTGTCTCCACTAGGGTCACTATCCATATCTTCATGCCTAGCATGAGTTAGTTCCCCCCTCCCTTTAGAAACCCCTTCCTGCAAGTTATTAGGTGTCTCTTATCCCTTCCCATCCAAACCTCCAACAGCTACCTCAGCAATAATATCAACATTAGTAATGGGGTTAGGGGTTGGGAGCATTAATTCAATACCTGTAACAGCTTGTCCTGTAGACACTTCCTGTCTTTTAATAATATGTGTTACCTGTGCAGAACTTTTATCCTCCTGTATAGGCCTGTTAATGTTGTCCTGTCCAGTGTTTGCTAACTTTCTATAATACTCATCCTGAACTTGACCTTGAGCAGCTGTTGTCTGAGGTCTGCTATCACCTTTAATGCCTTTGTATTTGTCCAGAACCTCTAAACTAGGTGATGACTCCTGCATATCAAGATTAATATATTTATCTTGAGTAGGAATAGTAATTATACCTACTTGTTTGGTGGACTGATCTGTTTGGCTGGTATTGTCTCTAGGAGCCTGTGTTTGATTATTGTTCCTTCTCCTTTGTGTTTGCCACTGATCATCTTGTGGATACTGCATCTGCTCATGATCTCAATGCTGCTTATAATGTTGATTATTATCTTCCTTCTGCTCACTTTCTTTATAACCCTTAGATTGTTGCGGATTATTATCCTTATCTTTAGTATTCTTGTTTCTCACATTCTCCAACTCCTTTTATTTTTGTCCTCATCTATTTGCCTTATGTCACTTTCCAAATGTCCTTGGTGTTTACAGTAGAAACAATAATCCAAAATATTATCATACTCTATTTTCTGCCATCTCCCATCAGTGATATCCTCCCCTGCATAACCCATCCAAATGTAAAGGGGTCTCTTTTCAGTAAGATCAACTTGGACCTTCACCCTTGCCTGACTACCCTTAGTCTTTTTAATAGATGCAAAATCCAAGTATAAAACCTTGCCAATAGGTGAAAGCAATACAGAAACGAAGACCTTATTATAGCAGTGCCAGGGTAACTCAGGTAAGGAAATCCAAATAGGAACTATAGGAGTTTCTTCAGCCGGTTTAAAATTTGAAGTCCACACTTGAATTTTCATTACCTGCCCTGCTATACTCATCATTTGCTTAGTCCAAACCATATTATAATCAAGCTCATTATCAAGATCAATGTATACATGTCTAGAATTAAAATGGGCAATTTTAACTCCCCCGGACAGTTGAGTTTGTAAGATGAAATTATTCCTAATGAGCTCCACTTTAGGCATAGTGTTACTAAATTTCCCAATGAGGGTATATTTGCAGGTGGCTGCTAAATCTTTCATGACCTCTTCTTTCACATACAACACTGCAGGCAGAGCCTGTTTAGTCGTAATTTCAGGTGATGTCAATGTAATGGAAACATCACATTTGGCCTGATTATACCTAAGTCTATCAGCATAAGTTTGTACAACAGTATAAGGTGCAGGAGCAACTAATGGATCAGTTTTGGGAAGATTAGGAATGTTACCAGTAGGCCGATCATATCTAACATTAGTTGCATTAGATTTTTGAACTGATTTATCAAAATTACTAGAAATTCTAGGAAAATTCTCTTGATAAACCTGCTGATGATTTTTCTTTTGTTCTTTAGCAACCCAAATTTGCTCATTCTCCTTTCTACGCTGCTCATTACTAGCATTCACATGAATTTGACTCGCAGAAATCACAGGTGTATGAGATTTATCAATATGAGGTATACATGTGCTCTTGCTTTGATTCTTGATAAGTTGTTCATCCATATGAGAAGTGCTCGATTGTCTCAAAGCTTGAACATGATGCTTTCCTTCTCTATGTTGAATTTCCATGTCCTCTTCGTTTTGCAGATTTCCCAAATTCATCGCCGGACTTGCAGAATCACCTGCTCCGACCATTCCACCTTGAGATGAACTTGCAGCTTCAACATTATGACCTCCACGACCCATATTACAATCCCCAACAACAGAATCATCACGAATCACCTCGATATTACTTCGATTTTGGTGGCGCCTTTGGGACGAATTTCCCGTCACCATTGCATGTGTATTTCGCTCAACTGGAACGGTGAAATTATGTGGGTTATTATGTCAATCTTGGAACTGAGAATCTTTTTCGCCTGCCCCTTTTCCTTGAATTTGACACGAATCTTCCATGGATATATGAGTATGAGTGCCATCCAACTCCCTTTCCATAGCAGTGTGAATCGCCTCTTCTCTCACCTGCGAGGAGTTGTAGGATGAAGTTGAAGACGATTCTGGTAACAGAGGATGTATATTTGGCGTGTGCATCACTGTAGAAGGATCTGGTGGCCTGAATCGATCATCTGGCAACATTTTTTCCATTCTATTGATGCTGAAACTTTGTGAATTTAACTGAGATATCTAATTTCTTGAAGAATTCTATAGAGAGAATCTTTTTAGAGAGAGAAAAAACTCATGAAATGATGAGGCAGAAATCGAGTTAGTCATTAATTTTGTATTTGAGTCTGTTAAGTTAGGTTAGGAGTTAGGGTTTAGGGGTTAGGGGTTAGGGTTTTTTAAGGTTTAGGGTTTTAGCTTAAGGGTTTTATATAGTTTTTTAGGGTTTAGGGCTTTGGGTTTTTTGGGTTAAGGTTTTTTAGGGTTTTATAGGTTTAGAGTTAAGAGCTTAGGGATTTTTTGAGTTTTTTAAGGTTTAGCATATACGATTTAGGGATTTATAGGGTTTAGATCTTAGAGTTTTTTAGGTTTAGGGGTTTTTGGATTTTTAAGGGTTAAGTGTTTCTTAGAGTTTTTAGGGTTTAGGGTTTAGAGCTTAGGGTTTTTTGGGTGTAGCGTTTACGAAATGTAGGATTTAGGGTTTAGAGCTTATGGCTTGTATGGGTTTTAAATGGGTTTTATGGTGTATTTTACGGAATATAGTAGTTAGGTTTTCTTATGGTTTAGGGTTTAGGGTTTTAGCTTAGGGTTTAGGATTTTAGGTTAAGTGTTTTACCTAGTTTTTTAGGGTTTAGGGCTTTGGGTTTTTTGGGTTAAGATTTTTTAGGGTTTAGGGCTTAGGGTTCTTTTCTATTTTTTACAGTTTACCTTATACGATTTAGGGCTTTATAGGGTTTAGAGCTTACAGTTTTTTCATGTTTAGGGATTTTTAAGGGTTAAGTATTTCTTAGGGTTTCTTAGGGTTTCAGGTTTAGGGCTTCAGTTTTTTTTTTTTGTGTTTTTTTAGGTTTAGGGTTTACAGATTTTTCGGATTTAGGGTTTAGTGCTAAGGGTTTTGTAGTAGTTTTGAATGTTTTTTTGGGTTTATTTTAGGGTTTATAGGATTTAGGGTTTCTTAAGGTTTAGAGTTTAGGGTTTCTTAGGGTTTTAGGTTTAAGATTTAGGGTTTTTTAAGGTTTAGGGTTTTAGCTTAAGGGCTTTATCTATGTTTTTAGGGTTTAGGGCTTTGGGTTTTTTAGGTTTTATCGGTTTAGAGATTAGGGCTTAGTGATTTTTTGTGTTATTTAGGGTTTAGCATATAAGATTTAGGGCTTTATAGGGTTTAGATCTTAGACTTTTTTTAGGTTTAGGGCTTTTGGGTTTTTTAGGGATTTTAAAGGTTCTGTGTTTCTTAGGATTTTTTTGGGTTTAGGGTTTTTTTGTGTTTTTTATATTTAGGATTTACGGATTTTTAGGATTTACGGTTTTTTTAGGTGTTGTAAATGGTTTTTAGGGTTTATAGGATTTAGGGTTTGTTAAGGTTTAGGGTTTAGGGTTTCTTAGGGTTTTAGGTTTAGGATTTATCATTTTAGGTTAGGGTTTAGAGTTTAGAGTTTTTTTATGTTTAAGGTTTTAGGTTATGGGTTTTATCTTGGTCTTTAGGGTTTTGGGCTTTAGGTTTTTTAAGGTTTTATACGTTTAGGGTTTAGGGCTCACAGTTTGTTTTTTGTGTTTTAGGGTTTAGAATATACAATTTAGGGATTTATAGGGTTTAGAGCTTAGAGTTTTTTAGGTCTAGGGGTTTTTGGGTTTTTTAGGGTTTTGATTGGTTAAGTGTTTCTTAGATATTTTTAGGGTTTAGGGTTTTGGGATTAGGGTTTTTCTTGTTTTTTAGGTTTAGGATTTACAAAATTTTAGGATTTTGGGTTTAGAGCTTATGGTTTGTAGGGGTTTCAATAGTTTTTAGGGTTTATTTTAGGGTTTATAACATTTAGGTTTTCTTAAGGTTTAGGGTTTAGGGTTTCTTAGGATTTTAGTTTTTGAATTTTGGGTTTTAGGTCAGGGTTTAGGGGTTATGGGATTTTTAGGTTAAGGGTTTTAGGTTAAGGGTTTTACCTAGTTTTTTAGGTTTTAGGGCTTTGGGTTTTTTAGGGTTTTATGGGTTCAGGGTTCTTTTGTGATTTTAGGGTTTAGCATATACGATTTAGGGATTTATATGGTTTAGAGCTTAGAGTTTTTTAGATTTAGGGGTTTTTAAGGGTTAATTATTTCTTAGGGTTTTTTAGGATTTAGGGTTTAGGGCTTAAGGTTTCTTTTTTGTATTTTTTAGGTTTAGGGTTTACAGATTTTTAGGATTTAAGGTTTAGCACTTAGGGTTTTGTAGGAGTTTTAATTGTTTTTAGGGTTTATTTTGGGGTTTCTTAAGGTTTAGAGTTTAGGGTTTTAGGTTTAGGATTTATGGTTTTATCTTGCTTTTTAGGGTTTAGCACTTTGGGTTTTTTACGTTACGGTCTTTTAGGGTTTTATACGTTTAGAATTTAGGGCTTAGAATTTTTTGTGTTTTTTAGGGTTTAGCATATATGATTTAGGGTTTTATAGGGTTTAGAGCTTTGTGTTTTTTATGTTTAATGGTTTTAAGGGTTAAGTGTTTCTTAGGGTTTTTTAGGGTTTAGGGCTTAGGGTTTTCTTGTGTTTTTTAGATTTAGGGTTTACGGATTTTTTGGATTTGGGGTTTAGAGCTTAGGGTTTTGTAGGTGTTGTAAATAGTTTTTAGGGTTTATAGGATTTAGTGTTTCTTAAGGTTTAGGGTTTAGGGTTTAGGGTTTCTTTGGGTTTTATATTTAGGATTTAGGGTTTTAGGTTAGGGTTTAGGGCTTAGGGTTTTTTTAGGTTTAAGGTTTTAGGTTACTTGTTTTATCTTAGTTTCTAGGGTTTGGGGCTTTAGATTTTTTAGGTTAAGGTTTTTTATGGTTTTATAGGTTTACGGTTTAGGGCTTAGGTTTTTTTTGTATTTTTAGGGTTTAGTATATATGATTTAAGGCTTTATAGGTTTAGAGCTTAGAGGTTTTTAGATTTAGGGGTTTTTGGGGTTTTTAGGGTTTTTAAGGGTTAAGTGTATCTTAGGGTTTAGGGTTTAGGGCTTAGGGTTTTTCGTATTTTTTAGGTTTAGGGTTTACGAAATTTTATGATTTAGGGTTTGGAGCTTATGGCTTTGTAGGGGTTTTACATGGGTTTTAGGGGTTATTTTAGGGTTTATAGCATTTAGGTTTTCTTAAAGTTTAGGGTTTCTTAGGGGTTTAGGTTTCGGATTTAGAGATTTAGTTTAGAATTTAGGGTATAGAGCTTAGGGTTTTTTTAGGTTTAGGGTTTTAGCTTAAGGGTTTTACCTAGTTTTTTAGGGTTTAGGACTTTGGGTTTTTTAGGGTTTTATAGGTTTAGGGCTTAGGGTTCTTCTGTGTTTTTTAGGGTTTAGCATGTACGATTTTGGGCTTTATAGGGTTTAGAGCTTAGATTTTTTTTAGGTTTATGGGTTTTTAAGGGTTAAGTTTATCATAGGGTTTTTTATGGTTTAGGGTTTAGGTCTTAAGGTTTTTTTTTGTGTTTTTTAGGTTTAGGGTTTACGCATTTTTAGGATTTAGGGTTTAGGACTTAGAGTTTTGTGGGAGTTTATTTGAATGGTTTTTAGGATTTAGGGTTTCTTAAGGTTTATAGTTTAGGGTTTCTTAGGGTTTTAGGATTAGGATTTAGGGTTTTAGGTTAGGGTTTATGGTTTAGGGGTTAGGGTTTGTTAAGGCTTAAGGTTTTAGCTTAAGGGTTTTATCCAGGTTTTTAGGGTTTAGGGCTTTGGGTATTTTAGGTTAAGGCTTTTAGGGTTTTATAGGTTTAGAGTTTACGGCTTATGGATTTTTTTGTCTTTTTTAGGGTTTAGCATATATGATTTAGGGCTTTATAGGGTTTAGAGATTAGATTTTTTTAGTTTTAGGGTTTTTAGAGGTTTTGAGGGTTTAGTGTTTCTTAGGGTTTTAGGGTTTAAGGTTAAGGGCATAGGGTTTTTCATGTTTTTTAGGTTTAGGGTTTACAAAATTTAAGGATTTAGGGTTTAGAGCTTATGTTTTGTAGGGGTTTTAAATGGGTTTTAGGGTTTATAGCATTTAGGTTTTCTTAAGGTTTAGGTTTTCGGGTTTCTTAGGGTTTTATGTTTCGAATTTAGGGTTTGGAGTTAGGGTTTAGGGTTTAGGGCTTAGGGTTTTTTCAGGTTTAGGGTTTTAGGTTAAGGGTTTTACCTAGTTTTTTAGTTTTCAGGGCCTTGGGATTTATAGGTTAAGGTTATTTACGATTTTATTGGTTTAGCGTTTAGGGCGTAGGGTTCTTTTGTATTTTTTAGGGTTTAGCATATACGATTTCGGGCTTTATAGGATTTAGAACTTAGAGTGTTTTAGGTTTAGGGTCTTTTAAAGGTTAAGTATTTCTTTGGGTTTTTAAGATTTAGGGTTTAGGGCTTCAGGTTTTTTTGTGTTGTTTTAGGTCTAGGATTTATGGATTTTTAGGATTTAGGGTTTATCGCTTAGGGTGTTGTAGGAGTTTTGATTGGTTTTTAAGGTTTATTTAGGGTTTCATAAGGTCTAGAGTTTAGGTTTCTAAGGGTTTTAGGTTTAGGATTTAGGGTTTTAGGTTAGGGTTTAGAGTTTAGGGGTTAGGATTTTTTAAGGTTTAGGGTTTTAGCTAAAGGATTTTATTTAGGTTTTTAGGGTTTAGGGCTTTGGGTTTTTTTGGGTTTTATAGGTTTAAAGTTTAGGGCTTAGGGATTTTTTGTGTTTTTTAGGTTTTAACATATACGATTTAGGGTTTTATAGGGTTTAGAGCTTAGAGTTTTTTAGGTTTAGGGGTTTTAAGGGTTAAGTGTTTCTTAGAGTTTTTTAGGGTTTAGGGTTTAGGGCTTACGTTTTTTTTGTGTTTTTTATATTTAGGGTTTACGGATTTTTAGGATTTAGGGTTTAGAGCTTTGGGTTTTGTCGGTGTTGTAAATGGTTTTCAGTGTTTATATTAAGGTTTATAGGATTTAGGTTTTCTTAGTGTTTAGGGTTTAGGGTTTCTTAGGGTTTTAGGTTTAGGATATAGGGTTTTAGGTTAGGCTTTTGAGTTTAGGGCTTAGGGTTTTTTAGATTTAAGGTTTTAGGTTATGGATTTTCTCTTGGTTTTTAGGGTTTGGGGCTTTAGGTTTTTTAGGGTTTTATAGGTTTAGGGTTTAGGGTTTAGTGTTTTTTTTGGTTTTTTTAGGGTTATGTATAAACTATTTAGGGCTTTATAGGGTTTATAGCTTAGAGCCTTTTAGGTTTAGGGTTTTTGGGTTTTTTAGGGGTTTTAAGAGTTAAGTGTTTCTTAGGGTTTAGGGTTTTTCGTGTTTTCTTGGTTTAGGGTTTACAAAGTTTTAGGATTTAGGGTTTAGTGCATGTGGTTTGTATGGATTTTAAATGTGTTTTAGGGTTTAATTTAGAGTTTATATCATTTAATTTTCATAAAGTTTAGGGTTTCTTAGGATTTTAGGTTTTTGGATTTAGGGTTTTAGGTTAGGGTTTAGGTCTTAGGGTTGTTTTAGGTTTAGGGTTATAGTTTAAGGGTTTTACCTAGTTTTTTAGGGTTTAGGGCTTTGGGTTTTTAAGGGTTTTATTGATTTAGGGTTTAGGTCTTAGGGTTCTTTTGTGTTTTCTAGGGTTTAGCATATACGATTTAGGGCTTTATATGGTTTAGAGCTTAGAGTATTTTAGGTTTACAGGTTTGTAAGGGTCTAGTTTTTCTTAGGGTTTTTTAGGGTTTAGGGTTTAGGGATTAAGGTTAATTTTGTGTTTTTTTAGGTTTAGGGTTTACGGATTTTTAGGATTTAGGGTTTTGTAGGAGTTTTGAATGGTTTATTTTTGGGTTTATAGGATTTAGGGTTTCTTACGGTTTAGAGTTTAGGGATTTAGTTTAGGGTAAGGGGTTAGGGTTTTTTTTTGTTTCTTTAGGGTTTAGCATATATGATTTAGGGCTTTCTAGGGTTTTGAGTTTATAATTTTTTAGGTTTAGAGGTTTTTGGGTTTTTTAGGGGTTTTAAGGGTTAAGTGTTTCTAGGGGTTTTTTAGTGTTTAGGGGTTAAGATTTTCTTTTGTGATTTTTAGATTTAGGGTTTACAGATTTTTTAGGATTTAGGGTTCAAAGCATAGGGTTTTGTAGGTGTTGTAAATGGTTTTTAGGGTTTATATTAGAGTTTATAGGATTTAGGGTTTCTTAATGTTTAGGGTTTAGGGTTTCTTAGGGTTTTAGGTTTAGCATTTAGGGTTTTAGGTTAGGGTTTAGGGTGCTTAGGATTTTTTTAGGTTATGGGTTTTATCTTAGCCTTTAGGGTTTGGGGGTTTAGGTTTTTTAGGTTAAGGTATTTTAGGGCTTTATAGGTTTAGGGCTTAGGGTTCAGGTTTTTTTTTGTGCTTTTTAGGGTTTAACATATACGATTTAGGGCTTTATAGGGTTTAGAGCTTAGAAATTTTTAGGTTTAGGGGGTTTTGGGTCATTTTAGGGTTTTTAAGGGTTAAGTGTTTCTTAGGGTTTCTTAGGGTTTAGGGTTTAGGTTTAGGGTTTAGGGCTTAGGGATTTACGTATTTTTTAGGTCTAAGGTTTATGAATTTTAGGATTTAGGGTTTATAGCTTATGTTTTGTAGCGGTTTTAATTGGGTTTTAGGGTATATTTTAGGGTTTATAGCATTTAGGTTTTCTTAGGGTTTTAGGTTTCGGATTTAGGGTTTTAGGTTAGGTTAGGGTTTAGGGTTTAGGGCTTAGAGTTTTTTTAGATTAAGGGTTTTACCTAGTTTTTTAGGGTTTAGGGCTTTGGTTTTTTTTAGGGTTTTATAGGTTTAGGGCTTACGGTTCTTTTGTGTTTTTTTAGGGTTTTGCATATATAATTTTGGGCTTTTTAGAGTTTATGGCTTAGGGTTTTTTTTTTTTTTAGGGTTTAGCATATACTATTTAGGGCCTTATAGGGTTTAGAGCTTAGAGTTTTTTAGGTTTAGGGTTTTTGGGTTTTTTAGGGTTTTTCAGGGTTAAGTGTTTCTTAGGGTTTAGGGTCTAGGGCTTTGGGTTTGTCGCATTTTTTAGGTTTAGGGTTTACAAAATTTTAGTATTTACGGTTTAGAGCTTATGGTTAGTAGGGGTTTTAAGTGGGTTTTAGGGTTTAATTTAGGGTTTATAACATTTAATTTTCTTAGAGTTTAGGGTTTCTTAGGATTTTAGGTTTCGGATTTAGGGTTTTAGGTTAGGGTTTAGGTCCTAGGGTTTTTTTAAGTTTAGGGTTTTAGTTAAAGGGTTTTACCTAGTTTTTTAGGGTTTAGGGCTTTGGGTTTTTTAGGTTAATATTTTTTAGGGTTTTATAGGTTTATGGTTTAGGGCTTAGGGTTCTTCTATGTTTTCTAAGGTTTAGCATATATGATTTAGGGCTTTATAGGGTTTAGAGCTTAGAGTTTTTTAGGTTCAGGAATTTATAAGGGTTAAGTATTTCTTAGGGTTTTTTACGGTTTAGGGTTTAGGGCTTAAGGTTTTTTTGTGTTTTTTTAGGTTTAGGGTTTATGGATTTTTTTTATTTAGGGTTTTGTAGGAGTTTTGAATGGTTTTTTGGGTTTATTTTTGGGTTTATAGGATTTAGGGTTTCTTAAGGTTTAGAGTTTAGGGTTTCTTAGTTTTTTAGGTTTAGGATTTAGGGTTTTAGGTTAGGATTTAGGGGTTAGGGTTTTTAAGGTTTAGGGTTTTTAGCTTAAGGGTTTTTTCTAGGTTTTTAGGGTTTTGTGTTTTTTAGGTTACGGTTTTTAGGGTTTTATAAGTTTAGTGTTTCGGGCTTAGGGATTTTTTTTTTGTTTTTTAGGGTTTAGCATATATGATTTAGGGATTTCTAGGGTTTTGAGTTTAGAGTTTTTTAGGTTTGGGGGATGTTTTTTTGGGGTTTTAAGGGTTAAGTGTTTCTTAGGGATATTTTTTGTGTTTTTTAGATTTAGAGTTTGCGGATTTTTAGGATTTAATGTTCAGAGCTGAGGGTTTTGTAGGTGTTGTAAATGGCTTTTAGGGTTTATAGGATTTAGGGTTTCGTAATGTTTAGGGTTTAGGGTTCCTTAGGGTTTTAGGTTTAGGATTTAGGGTTTTAGGTTAGGTTTAAGGTTTTAGGTTATGGGTTTTATCTTGGTTTTTAGGGTTTGAGGTTTTAGGTTTTTTAGGTTAATGTATTTTAGGGTTTTATAGGTTTAGGGCTTAGGGCTTAGGTTTTTTTTTGTGATTTGTAGGGTTTAACATATACGATTTAGGGCTTTATAGGGTTTTGAGCTTAGAAATTTTTAGGTTTAGGGGTTTTTGGGTTTTTTAGGGTTTTTAAGGGTTAAGTGTTTCTTAGGGTTTAGGGCTTAGGGTTTTACATGTTTTTTAGGTTTAGGGTTTATGAAATTTTAGGATTTAAGGTTTAGAGCTTATGGTTTGTTGGGGTTTTAATTGGGTTTTAGCGTATATTTTAGGTTTTATAGCATTTAGGTTTTCTTATGGTTTAGGGTTTTAGGTTTCGGATTTAGGGTTTTAGGTTAGGGTTTATGGTTTAGGGCTTAGGGTTTTTTTAGGTTTAGTGTTTTAGGTTAAGGGTTTTACCTAGTTTTTTAGGGTTTAGAGCTTTGGGTTTTTTATGGTTTTATAGGTTTAGGGCTTAGGGTTCTTTTGTATTTTTTTTAGGGTTTAGCATTTATAATTTTGGGCTTTTTAGGGTTTAGGATTGAGGGCTTAAGGTTTTTTTGTGTGTTTTTTTGTGTGTTTTTTTAGGTTTAGGGTTTATGGATTTTTAGGATTTAGGGTTTAGTGCTTTGTGTTTTGTAGGACTTTTGAATGGTTTTAGGGTTTATTTTTGGATTTATTGGATTTAGGGTTTCTTAAGGTTTAGAGTTTAGGGTTTTAGGTTTAGGATTTAGGGTTTTAGATTATGGTTTAAGGGTTAGGGTTTTTTAAGGTTTAAGGTTTTAGCTTAAGGGTTTTATCTAGGTTTTTAGGGTTTAGGGGTTTGGGTTTCTTAGGTTAAGGTTTTTTAGGGTTTTATAGGTTTAGAGTTTAGGGATTTGGATTTTTTTGTGTTTTTTAGGGTTTAGCATATACGATTTAGGGCTTTACAGGGTTTAGACCTTAGAGATTTTTAGGTTTAAGGGTTTTTGGGTTTTTTAGGGTTATTAAGGGTTAAGTCTTTCTTAGGGTTTTTAGGGTTTAGGGCTTAGAGTTATTTGTATTTTTTAGGTTAAGGGTTTAGAGCTTATGGTTTGTAGGGGTTTTGAATGAGTTTTAGGGTTTCTTTTAGGGTTTATAGCATTTAGGTTTTCTTAAGGTTTTGGGTTTAGGGTTTCTTAGGGTTTTATGTTTCGGATTTAGGGTTTAGTGTTTCGGTTTAGGGTTTGGGGCTTAGGGTTTTTTAGGTTTAGGGTTTTACCTTTTTTTTTAGGGTTTACGGCTTTGAGTTTTTTAGGTTAAAGTTTATTAAGGTTTTATAGGTTTATATTGTTATGGAGACCCTCTAGTCGAGTCGTTCATTCCCATAAATTGCGCATGAACTCCATAAGTTGAGTATCTTTGAAAGGAGTAGTATCTTCAAGTTCTAAATGTTAAGTATTGAGTTCCTAACCCTTTTGAGATTATATTCCTAATCATGAAACTATTACATGTTACCCATGAAGTCCTTGAGTTAAGTTTTGCATGCCCATAGAGAGCATGAACCCTCTGAGTTGAGCATTCTTGAAATAAGTAGTATCATTGAAGTTCTTGAGTTCCGAGTATTGAGTTCTATCTATAGTTATTGAAAATCTTGAATTGAGTCGTTCACGTCCATATTTAGCATGAACCCTATTTTAAGAAGTCTTTTTACAAATTGTTTTAAAACTTGTTATAAAGACTTGAGCATTGAGTTTGAGAAAGAGTAGAGCCGAGTTCATTCTTTTTAAAAGATTATATGGAAACTAAGTATTCGCAAAGAGAAAATGTTTTCACATTTATACAAGAGAGGAAACAACGATTTCCAAAAGAGCTTTTGATCTAGTTTTTTGAGTAATAATTTCAAACCATCGAAAGAGTTGTGTTTTCAAACATATGAGCTAGTTACATTTTGGAAGTAGTATTGAGCACCGATATGGGGACAAGTTTGAGTTCAGATAATTGAAAGTCTCCATAAACCGCGTAGCCAACATGGGTAGAAAAGGGTAATACTTTTTAGATGATTCCTTAATGCTTTTAGCATAGACTAGGGGATCCACATAGTGAGTAGGTTCTATACCCCGACAAAGTATAAGACGACCCTGGAATAGTGCGGCAAAACGATGTATCATCACATAACCAATCATCTTCAGTTGCTCCACAAGACAGAGTTGCACCTAGAGGAGCTACTTCAGGGACCGGCGGAGGGGCAAACCATCTATATGCTATCACTAGTTGCCAAGAGCAAGAGAATTCGCCAAATGTTGTATGTGGTATGATCAAAGTCTTTACTTTTGATGTTTATGCTTTGTAAGATCCAGGAGCGAGTCTATCTTTTGTGATTCCTTATACTGTTATGAATTTTAATGTCCTTCCTGAGCAACTTCTTGAGCCCTTCAGTGTTTCTACACATGTTGGTGAGTCTATTCTAGCTGAGAGAATTTATCTTGATTGTACCATTTCCGTCTTTCACAAGGACACCATGGCTGACTTAGTTGAGTTAGATATGGTAGAATTTGATGTCATTCTAGGTATGGACTGGATTCATTCATGTTATGCCTTAGTTGATTGTAGAACTCGAGTTGTTAAGTTCCAGTTTCCTAATGAACCAATTATTGAGTAGAGGAGTAGTTCAGCAATGCCTAAGGGTAGTTTTATTTCGTACCTTAAGGCGAGAAAGTTAGTTTCCAAGGGTTGTGTCTATCAGTTAGTCCGAGTTAATGACTCTAGTGTTGAGACACCTCTTATTCAGTCAGTTGCAGTTGTGAGTGAGTTTCCAAAGGTGTTTCCAGACGATCTTCCTAGAGTCCCTCCTGAGATAAATAGACTTTGGTATATATATTGTTTCTGATACTCGTCCTATGTCTATTCCGCTATACAGAATGGATCTAGCAGAGTTGAAAGAGTTAAAAGAGAAGTTGAAAGTTCTTTTTGAGAAAGGTCTTATTCAGCCAAGTGTCTCGCCTTGGGGTACTCCTATCTTATTTGTGAGAAAGAAAGATGGTTCTCTTAGAATGTGCATGGATTACCGTCTGTTGAACAAGATTACTATCAAGAATATGTATCCTCTTCTAAGAATTGATGATTTTTCGATCAATTCAGGTTGCCACTTGTTTTTCTAAGATAGAGCTCTGATCTGGCTATCATCAGTTGAGAGTATCAGAAAGAGATATCCCTAAGACACCTTTCAGGACCCACAATGGTCATTAAGAGTTCCTAGTTTTGTCCTTTGGTTTGACCAATGCACCTGCAACACTCATGGATCTTATGAATAGAGTATTTAAGCCTTATTTAGATATTTTTGTTAACATATTCATTGATGAAATTTTGATCTATTCGAAGAATGAGGAAGATCATGCTAGTCATCTCAAAATAGTTCTCCAAACTCTAAGGGATAAGGAGTTATATGCTAAATTTTCTAAGTGTGAATTTTGGCTTGAGTCTGTGGCATTCTTAGGCCATATTGTTTCCGGTGATTGGATTCAAGTTGAAACTCAAATGATAGAGGCAGTGCAGAACTGTCCTAAACCCACGTCTCCAACTGATATTAGCAGTTTTTTGGGATTGGCTAGCTATTATAGAAGGTTCTTCAAGAGGTTTTCATCTATTCCATCCCCATTGACCAAGGTGACTCAGAAAACAGTTAAGTTTCAATTGTCTGAAGCTTGTGAGAAAAGCTTTCAGGAATTGAAAAAGCGGTTGACTACTACCCTTGTATTGACCTTACCAGAAGGTACACAAGGTTTTGGGGTATATTGTGATGCGTCCAGAGTTGGACTATGTTTTGTGTTAATAAAGAATAGCAAAGTTATAGCTTATGCCTCCAGGCAACCTAAGATTCATGAGAAGAATTGGCCAACCTATGATCTAGAGTTGACTGTTGTAGTATTCGCTTTGAAAATATGGCGTCACTATCTTTATGGTGTTCATGTAGATGTGTTCACCTATCATAAGATCCTTCAGTAGGTATTTAGTCAGAAAGAGCATAATCTCAGATAGAGGAGGTGGTTGGAGTTACTCAAGGATTATGATATGAGTATTCTCTATCAACCAGGTAAGGCTAATATTGTTGTTCATGCTTTGAGCAGATTGTCTATGGGTAGCACCACCCATGTAGAGGAAGATAAGAAAGAGTTAGCATAAGATGTGCATAGACTTGCATGATTAGGAGTTCGAATAATGGATTCTAACGAAGGAGGAGTAGTGGTAATGAATGGGGCTGAATCATCATTTGTGTCTGAAGTGAAAGAGAAACAAGATCAAGATCCTATTTTACTTGAATTAAAGGCAAATGTTCACAAGCAAAAAGTGATGGATTTTGAACAAGGGGGAGATTGTGTATTGAGGTATCAAGGTAGATTGTGTATTCTAAGGGTCGATGAACTTCAAGAGAGGATCATGGAGGAAGATAATAGCTCCAAATATTCTCTCCATCCAGGTTCCACAAAGACCTATCATGACTTGAGAGAGGTTTATTGGTGGAGTAGTATGAAGAAGGGCATTTCAGAGTTCGTTGCTAAGTGTCCGAATTGCCAACAAGTGAAAGTAAAGCACTAGAGGCCCGGTGGTATGGCCTAGAATATAGAACTTCATGAATGGAAGTGGGAGATGATCAATATGGATTTCATTACAATTTTACCATGGTCTCATAGATAGCATGATTCGATTTGGGTGATTGTAGATCGAATGACTAAATCAGCCCATTTCTTACCGGTAAAGACTACCCATTCACCAGAACATTATGCTAAATTAAATTTATGAGGTAGTCAGACTTCATGGAGTTCTGGTGTCCTTTATTTCAGATAGAGGTGCATAATTTACTGCACAGTTTTTAAGTCATTCCAGAAAGGTTTGGGTTCAAAGGTGAATTTGAGTACTACTTTTCTTCCGCAGACTGATGGTCAAGTATATCGCACAATTTAGACTTTAAAAGATATGTTGAGGGCTTGTGTGATTAATTTCAAAGGTAATTGGGATGATTACCTATCTCTCATAGAGCTTGCTTATAACAACAATTATCACTCTATCATCCAGATGGCTCCTTCTGAAGCTTTTTATGAGAGGAGATGCAGATCTCCTATTGGATGGTTCGAAGTTGGTGAATCTGAGTTGATAGGGCCAGACTTAGTTCGTCAAAAGCTATAGAGAAAGTGAAAGTTATTCAAGAGAGGTTGAAAACAGCGCAGAGTGGTCAGAAATCCTACATTGATGTTAGGCGAAGAGACTTAAAGTTTGAAGTAGATGATTTGGTTTACTTGAACGTTTCACCCATGAAGGGTGTTATGAGATTTGGTAAGAAGGGGAAGTGTAGTCCTCGATATATTGGTCCTTACAGAATATCCAAGAAGATTGGTAATGTAGATTATGAGTTGGAGCTACCGCAAGAGTTAGCAGTAGTTCATCCAGTGTTTCACATTTCTATGTTGAAGAAGTGTATGGGTGATCCTTCACTTATTATACCTACTGAAGATATTGGTATTAAGGATAACTTATCTTATGAGGAGATACTCATTCAGATTCTAGACCGTCAGGTTCGTATATTGAGAACCAAGGAGGTAGCATCAGTATAGGTTATATGGAGAAATTAGTTTGTTGAGGAAGAAACATGGGAAGCTGATGAGGATATGAAGAAGAGATATCCACATCTCTTTGAGTCCGGAGAATTTTCAAATTAAGGTACTAATCCCTTTCTTGGCAAGTATTTTAAGTTGACATGTTGCGTTATATATTGCTTGTTGGGTGTTTGAGCTGAATATTTAATGTTACACCCGTAGTCTACTTAGAGTAATCTCATTCGAGGACCAATGTTCCCAATGGGAAGATATTGTAACATCCCGCCTTAGAGATATCTAAAATAGAAAGAACTAATTTGGAAAGAGAAAAATCTGAAATTTTGCAAGTTAAGGTTAAGTTATGAGTTTTGGGTCAACTTCAAACGACCATAACTTTCAGTACATGATGATTTAGGTGGCCCATAAGATATAAAATGAAAGGTCTGTGAATTGTCTTTCGAACAACACCAAGTTTTCTGATTTTTGAGCTTGTATAAGGGAGATATGCCCATTTAAGAGAGGTATTTTGGTCTTTTTCTTACCCAATCAACTTAAAATGAAAATTGGTAATATTTTGGGGTCTAAACTGATTTGGTTCAGTTTTACAAATCCTAAAATACGCTAGGGTTTTGAGAGAAGTTGAAGAAGAGGAGAAAAGGAGAAAAAGTCAAGCGTTCATCAAGTTCTTGAGGATTTCGTTGCGGATTTAGCCAAATGTTTGATCCCTAAGAGGTATGTGAGTTCACATAGCATTGGGTTCGTTCACGCACACACAAATCATGATTAATTCAATAAAATTTCGTTCTTGAAAGTAAAGGATTTAAGTTGTTGATGAGTTTTGTAGAAGTTTCCTTCATAATCTTGATTGTTGAGGATTTGATGAGTTTTTGAAATAATCGTATGAGTTTTAAGGTTGTTTTGAGTAGATTCTTTTACACTAAAGTTGGGTATTCGAACCAAACTGATTGGGGAAGAAACCATTCGATTCTAGGTGTATTGAGGTTAGAAAGCGAGTTAGAAAATTCATTAATCTTTTTGGGAAAAGTAGTAGGGTGCCGCGCCACTCAGTGCGCCCCCAGACAGAGTCTGTAGGTTGTGCAGTGGGCGCTACGCGACATAGTGCGCCCCAACCCAAACTCTACAGTTCAAGGTCTGGCGCCTTGCACCACTTAGTACGCCAGGGTCGCCAGGTCCTCTACCCTTTCCCATTTCTTTCCGTTTGAGTACCCTCGAATCATACCTATGTGTTCTAGTTACTTTCTACACTCTAAGGTACGTCTAAACATCATGAGATTATCCACAACATGAGATCATAACCCTTGAATCCATAATTCAAATTCAAGGTAGAGCTAATAGTCAAGTGTAGAGAGTTCCTCGAGCCTTTTCCAAAAGTCTTTCACAATTGTTTTAAACCTGTTTTAAGACTTGAGCATTGAGTTGAGTAAGAGTAAGAGTGAAGTGCATTTTCTTAAAAATGATATATGGGAAACAAGTATTCCCAAAGAGTAAATGTTTTCACATTTAAGAAGATAGGAAACATCGATTTCCAAATGAGTTTTCATAAGTAGTTCTGAGTACCATTTCTTTTAAGAGAGAGATTTTGAGCAATAATCTCAAACCACAGAAAGAGATATGTTTTTAATCATATGATCTAAGTATATTTTCGGAGTAGTATTGAGCACCGATATGGGTACGAGTTCAGATAACTCAAGTCTCCATAAACCATGTAGCTAACGTGTGTAGAAAGGGTTATACTTTTTAGATGATTCCTTAATATTTTTAAGCATAGCTTAGTGGATCCACTTAGTTGAGGCGTTCTATATCCTTAAAAGGTATAGGATAATTCTAGCAGCGTGGGCGAGATGATGTATCATCACATAACTCATAGTGATGGTTGTGAGTTACAGAATCTCCCAAACAGAGTTTTTTTTTGTATTTTTATATACAACAGAGATATTATTGTATTTTCCAATACTTCAAGATGTTGTTTACTATTTTAAATACTTTATATTAACTGCATCTATAATTTGTTTATTTCTGCATTGAGTTGAATATTCATGAGTTGAGTAGAGTGTTTCTTTCAGATTCCAGTTCAAGCTTGTCTTGTTTAGATTTCCCCTCACATGCTCGTACATTCAATGTACTGACGCCTTTTGGCCTGCATCATTTTATGATGCAAATACATGTAACCAGGATCATCATCCAGCGCTTCGTTGATCCACATGAGGATTAGAGTTGTTGGTGAGCCTCATTTCTTCCGGAGGGTCCCTATCTTTGTTTTATCATTTCAGTTTTGTTATTAGGATTATCGGGAGTCTTGTCCCGACATCCCTCATAGTATTAGAGGCTTCATAGATAGTTAGACATTATTAGTTCATTAGGCTTTTTCATTTCAGTTGTTTTGTTATAGGACGTTAGTTGCCTCATTGGCCAGTTAAATGTTTCCCGTACTACATTTTATGTTTATTTCATGAGTTTATCTTTGTTGAGTAAAGTCTTCCACTGAGTAGTAAGCCAGGCCAAGGGTTCACATGGGCCAACAATAGTGCTCGAGTGCCAGTTCTGTCCAGGGTGTAGGCTCGGGGTGTGACACAATGATGGTAAAATGAATAGTAAGTGAAATTAGTAACCAGGAAAACCTAACGAGAAAAACTTATCCGCACACAATATTTACTAGCAAGTGGAACAAATTCAAGATTCAAATTTAGAATTTTAAAAAGAACATAGTGATAATTTGCAAAACGTACCCTTAGCCATTTGGTAGCAACATTCTAGTATCCAGTAGCAAAAATGATTGCATCAAATTGATGTTCATATCCATTGTCAAACAGTACTGTATGTTCCTTTATTTCCAATATTCCAGGAAGTACCTAATTAGCAATTAACCAAAAGTTATTTCACAAAAAAAACCAAGCGTTATTTCCTTTTTTTCTAATAGATTATTAATGCATATTGGATGAACTTTTTATTCAAATTTACTATATTAGCCAAAATTACTAAATTCTATCGATTTCATAACTATAACAGTTCAATTGTTTCCCATGATATAGAACATGCACTTTTACTCTTCTTCATTAAATACTACTAGTAGGTTCTTGGCAATAATCAAATTTGAACTCATGATGTGCGCCTAACCATAAATCACATGTTGTACTTTTACTATCATACCAAAACCCTCGGAGAAACTAAATTCATCTATTTTTCTCATGGTATTTCTCAATATAGAATGAAATAAAATAAAGATAGTATCATACGTTAATCTGTCCAAGTTTAATCTTGTCAATGGCACCAACATCAATTACTGGGATCTACCTTTTGAGATTTTAACAGAAAATGGGCTTCTTCTGGTTGTAGTATTCCTAATTCTACCAACATTCCAAACTTATACTTTGCGTACTTTGCAATTACAGCATCAACCAAAGATATTGTTAAATATTTTAACAACAACATTGCAATATACACCATCTCCCTTGTTAGAACATGAATTTGCAAAAAACACTTAGGAAAAAATATACTAAAACCTTTAGAATTAACAACCTTATTTATCAAAAATATAATTGATTTTGCATGTAAAAAACTTGCATCATCCAACTATAGAAAAATTATAGCAGTTTGGGAGAACATCATGAACTATAATGTACAGATTTATGGGTGTATGCTTCATATTTTGGCGATATATTAAAAAAGAAGTACAAAATCAGATCAATTCTAACGTAATTGCATATCACTTGTAGTTTTAAAAAAACATAGATCAAAGTTGGTAACTCGAATTAGTTAGGGTTCTAAAAAAAGAAATGTATATGAGTAATACCCGAAAGATTAAATTAAATACAGTTATTGTAAATAATTTTTTGTACTATCATTTATCAAGTCATCTAACTCATTTCTATGACAAGTTTCTTCAAAATTCTGAGATTCAAAATCTTTAAAAGTAAAATATGTTATATGTGCAACATGTGAAAATGATGATGTATAAAATTGTTAATAAGACAGACTTAGAAAAACTCAAGATTCTACTCATAAGAAAACGAAACCTTAGTTCTTTTTCTTCGAACGCAGTTCCTCAAAGTAAAAAATATATAAGAGTTGTTTAAACAAATTAACTATATATATGGTTATTTATACTAAACAACTTGTCACCTCTCCAAATCCTACTCTTCTTTTTCTGACGATATAAAATACCTGATGAGAAAGTGAACCTGAATTTAAAATTTCTAATTTTGTGTGATTTAAAAATAGAATAATGAGATCTTTCTATGTTTTTAGGATATTTAAATATCTATCCCAATTTTTGTATTTACAATAATCCAAAGCTATATTCCTTAATCACTTTCTAGTCAACCAGTATTCCTTTTTTAAAGAACCACCGATTTCATTAAATCAACTTTGGATTCAGAATCGAGGTTGTTTTTGCAATCTTGTATCATTCTTGGAGAGTATGTTTGTGAAATTAATATAAAATGACAAATCAGTGGAAATTATTGGAGGTGAAGCTAATTCAAAAAATATTTTTAGATAACATATACCACAAGGGTATATATGAGTGGGTGGTCAACAAAGTAGACTAAAAATTGTGAGAAATCATGTTCATATTCCGTCCCTTTCACTTAAGGGTATGACCATGTGTTAACGGTCAAGAAACCCACATCCGATCTTGTGATGAATAGAGTTACAGCATTACAAATGCTAGTAAAAAAGTAACGCGTACCATGTAAAATAGGTGATGTACAACTAAACTGATCGAACACCACCATTATTAATTAATTTTTTTTAATAAAATACACAAACCTACATGCATGCAAACAAAAACTGATAAAAGTAAAGATAAGGCATAAAGAGATAGAGAGACTTAATGGACTTCTAACAACAATTGATGTGTGACTTCCGTAATTTGAAAGATCAAAAGCTATATCCATCCCACAATTCATGATCCAATGACCAATACCTTTTTATCCTTATATTTTTCACAAGATCTATAATCACTTGAATGGATTTTTTCCCCTTTGAAATTTTTTATCCCTACAATTTTTGGAATGTAGCCTTCATTATTTTCTCAAGTAGCCAAAATAAAAAAATCACTAGCATACAATTCAATTTCTCCACTAGTCAAAAATCTTGATTTGACATTCCATTTCTTTTCCTCATTATTGTAAAAGGCCGATTCAACACAAGTTTGAAATTTTGGCTTAATGTTGAAATGCTAACATGCTTATCTAAGTATTGAATTTATTCTTTTTTCGGTAAATACTTAGGTGATGAAGTTGCGTGTGGCATAAATGCAAGGAACAAAAATCCTTTGATAGATGCAAATGAAGTCTATCGTAAGTCTTTTTCTTCCAGAAATAAGCACAACAATATTCTTTTTCAAAAACAACATTGTTTATGCCCAACTTGTTTAAACAGGCTGAAACAATTGTACCAAATGGCTTAGCTCCAACCAAAACAATGTCAACTTCTTCCTTTGTGAAATTAACCATTGCAAAATTTTCAGAAAATTAAAGAGAAGTTCTTTTTTGAGAATGTTGAAAAGAAAATTGCAACAAGATTTCAAGAAAGGAAATTTAGACAGTGAGGTATGTATATATGGTCTTCAAAAAGGATAAAGATGATATTTATTATTTTTTTACCTTTTTAAAAGTGTAATAGAAAATAATAGTTACAAGTAAATATAGAATTTTTGTTATTGAAACAAAATCTGAGTTTCTCAATTATTTGGTAGATGTGAAAACATTTAATTCGATGTTATCTTTAGCTTAAGCTACAACGTGTCATATGCATTTTGCTGTAAATGAATTTTGCAGTTTCAAAAAGAGATACATACAAAAATTAAATTGAATGTGATTGAACTTTATTGACTGGCTAAATTCAAAGTATATTTTTTTGTCTTTTTATCAGTGTCTTAGATTTTTCAGATAAGCATTCAACTAATTAATTTATATTAGTAAAAAAATTTCTTTGTTATAAAAAATTAGAATTAAGAAGAAAGATGATTTTTTGATATATTAAATGGGAAAAAGTCTTAAATATGCCATCTAATTTTGAGAAAAGGCTCATCTATGTCATCTATTTGAGCTATTTCTCAAACTAAAATGACATATATGAGCCAAACTTTTCACGGATGACATAGATGAGCATATTCTCAATGTTTTACGACATATCTGAGTCTTTTCCCTTTTTATTTTAAGACAATTTTTTAAGAAATAAAAAGGTACTTATTTTAACCAATTTATTGACAAACCGCGCTAAAATTGGGCAAAAATATTTTCCATCAAGTATCTTGAGGATCACGTCGAGTATGGAAATCTTGGGCAAAAATGTTTGCACAATGAAACATAAGGTGAAGTTTTGGTTGTGGTTGCGTCAACTTTCATGATATACCATACAAAGGGTGATTCACTCAGATATTTGAAGGATTAACCCTGATATATAGTTCGGGCGAGAGACAAATCTATGTCGAAAACAAAAGAGTCAGTGGTTGAATTGCTAGTTACGCTATTAGTTAAGGTATTGTGAATTCAGTAAATCTGGCCTCATCTTAAAGAGACTCCCAGTTAGTTTTTGGCTCATTATGGTTTCTTTTCATAGTAGTTATTATCGATTGAGAAGCTATGGGCCAAAGGACTATGTGCAAGTACCTACGAAGCATCTTGGCTATCTAAAACATGGAACTCCAAAGTCTGTTGCATCAGTGTAGTTATCTCTTACTTATTGATGTCCTTTGTGATAAGTAATCTTTGAAGTCTTGTATTAATGGCTTATCTTGATCTTTACAGGTTGAGGATTTCACTGACCGATATCAAAATGTCACAAGGGCTTTTGCGAAAGCAAAAGTTAAACGCTTATACAAATGTATCCAGCGTACTAACGAATATATTTATGCTTTTATTTATGGCCTTGTCGAAATACCAACATTAAAATATCAGTTTTTTGGATGTGTAGCTCCCTTTCAAGACGGTTCAGAGATAAGGAACATTACAGAAGATGGAAATACAAGCACTCTTTCTTGTAGAGATATCAAGAAGCAAGAACAAAGTAAAGAAACCCAGAAAGGAAGTCATTTAGCTATACCTTCATGACAATAAGAAAATGGTCTACTGAAGGTTGCGAAGGATTAACTTCAGTGAGTTGTGGACAGTCAAAAGGAAAATGGTCTACTGAAGGTTGGGAAGGAGTATGTTTAGCAACTTGGGGACAACCTAAGGAGGATGGTGGACCACTCGACTCTCCTTGGTCAAAAGGATAATGGTCCACCAAAGGTTGCAGAAGAGTATCTTCAGCCAACTAGGGACAGTCAAATGGGGACAATGTACCACCACACTCTATCTGGACAAAAAGGAAAAGATCAGATTAAACCAGGGAGGAACTTCTTCTTCTCAATTGTTGGGAAAATCATAAACAAAAAGTTTGCCCAAATGAAAGCACAACAATAAGCATGCACCTATGGCTAAGTTGTCAAAAATGCAGACAACAGGTTGGGGAGGAAGCTAAATGAACCATTTGGTTATGGATTAAGTAGGTTGTGAGTATCTGGTTGAATCATGTATAACTTTTACATTCTTTCTAGTATGTAAGGAAGTATTTCTTCTGAGCTAGGTAACGTACATGTCGTCATCCTCTTGTTTTTGTATTGGTTCATTAGGACATTTTGTACTGATCGACTTAGCAATGACCTCAGCAAGATGGAATGTTAACTGCTCAATGTACATTTAATTTTATGTACCTTATGAACATCGAGATATTGAAGGAAAAATAGATTCTCTAGAAGCCAATTCTCTCTTTCTCTATCTCGATCTACTTTACTATGAAAAACAAAGGAAATAGAATGTTAGATTTCATTCACGTCATCAATAATTGTCTCAAATAAAAGTTACCCAATTTGATGTGTAGAGTTTTTCGATACTTGTGTTGGCAAGAGATAGCAAGTGTCCGACATAATAGTCGAAATGTGTGCGATCTGAACCCCACACACTAACACCCCAAATTCGAGAATGAAAAAATTCTAGATTTTAAGAAGTTGCAGGTGCCACTGATGGAGGCCACCTACGGACCTTCAGTGGACTCACAGCCCGTCTGTAAGCTCTGTTGATGGGCCAGTCGACTTTTATTTTCAGAACCCAGATTTCAGCCCTCTGACAGCCAAACAACGACAGACAGGACAGACCGTCAGTCAGCTCCGTCGATGGGCCAATCGACTTTTTAGTTAGGGATAGTTTGGGTCTTTTCCTAATTATTTTAACCCTAAACTATTTTGTTTTGGTCAGTTTTAGCCTATTATTCTAGTCAAATTTAACCCTGAACCATTATTATCTAGAATTCACCAAGCTTAGAACAAAAGAGGAGAAAGAGGCGCCAGTTTTCCCCAAGAATGACCAGCAAGTTTCATCCCTGAAATTGAAAGATTTCTCCGTGAAATTCATCACTAGGTATGTGGGATTTCACTAATGGGTTCCTTTCACCCAGTAGGTCCCTTGAATTTAGTCAAATTCTTGATTCCCTTCATATTTTTTAGACCTAGGGTTTTCTTGAACTTTAGAGAATTGATGTGATTTAGCTGTTGTAGTGCTCTTACTCAGATTATCACATTTTCGTAACATTGTTGGTAAGTTTCTTGCATGAAACTCAGAACCATAGTTGTGTAGATTCGTTTGGTTCATGAATTACATTAGCTAGGACAGATAAATAGACATACATGTCTCAAATTTCAAATGTTTCATTGTCAGTACTTAAATGTTGCATTTTAAGTTAGCATGTCAGAATATTGAGCTATCCAGTGTATTTCAGTTATGTTGTATTGTAATCCAGCTCAGAGTAGGCTTAACACCGAGTTGGACTAGGTTCAGTTGCCCTCATAGTCCCAGAACTACGTGCCTCGTAGGTTTATAAGTCCCCTTTGTGGGCATCAGATTTAGTGATCACACCAGTCATGCCTTTATACCCCCTGACAAGGTATATTGGGTCCTCTCGATGGGGCGTATACATTGGACTCTATGTTTAACTCAAGTGGTTTTATGTCGGTTAGTAATAGCTCCCACAGTCAGACTCTAGTGCATGTGACCAATTTTCCAACTATATTTCAGTATTCAGTTTCAGCATGTTATGTACTTGGTCATTGCATTAAGTTAATTCATGTTTAGTATATTTCATTATATTCGTCATGTTCAGATTATATAATTTCTCAGTATGCTTTGTTCTGTTTATATGTTTGTTCAGCTTTATCTTATCCTGCATTATCAGTACCTTTCAAGTACTGACGCATAATCTGCACTATATTTTTTCGTGATGTAGGTTCAGGTCCTCAGCATCCAAATCACTCGTAGATCGGTTCTTGGTCCACACTCAGCAGCATCAGTGGTGTGTCCTCATACTTTGAGGAAAATATACATGTTCTCGTATTTTAGTCTTTGATTTCAATTTCAATTTTGCTAGAGTTAGTTGGGGCATGTCCCATCATCTCTAGTCAGTTAGAGGCTTTATTCAGAAAAAGTTCGATTCAACTTTAGTTTTTGAGTGATTGTTCAGTATCACTAAACTCTTAGAATTTTATATATATTTAGACCAGTATTGTGTATTCCCCATCATTCAGTTATCTCATGATTTAGCTTACGCATTAGTTTATCTTTTCATAGATATATGCAGTTTGCTTATGATATGCCAACTCAGGGTTAGCTTGAGGTCACTCGTGATCCTAGGTCCTGTGTTTACGCCCAAGGGGTAGCCTCAGGGCGTAACACACAAAATCATTATAAAAATGAAAAAATCAACAAAGAAAGACAATAAATTAGAAAAGTTCCATCAAATTTTTATGACAGTAGAAACTATATTCTAATAAAAGAACATACTAACACAAACAAGGTTTTGAAGTTCTAGCTGAACTTAACAACATAGTAACAAGTCAAGCCCGGTGCAAAAGTCATCCTACATTCACGTAGGGTTTAGAAAATTTATTTAACAACATAATCTGATATAATAATAATAATTTAAAACTAAATTTTGTCTCCACTAACAGACTTAATATCATCAGCAATACCTATTGCATCCATTGAAATACCAGCAATCTCTCTTTTTGAAAAATCAAGCACAATAGAGCCCATTCTCTCCTTTTCATTTTATCAGTGTACCATCTTCAAGGAATATTGCTATAATCCTGCATACAAAAGAAAAAAATTATACATTATTTAAGACAATGATGGTAAAATCAATAGTAAGTGAAATTAGTAACCAGGAAAACTTATCGAGAAAAACTTATCCGCACACAATATTTACTGACAAGTGGAACAATTTCAAGATTCAAATACCCCATATAGAATAGAAAACAGAAAAGAATGCTTTTTATTTTTTTCTCCCATGCTTTCCTAACAACCATGCAAATATTTCAGTCTCCTTGGGGAGGATGTGAACACCGTAGCTGAAGATGCCAAATCAACACCCGAAGTGACCATTTCCCTATACGAAGGCGGAAACGGCGAGAAGACAGACAGAAGGGAATAGGATTTTGAATCGGTGAAGGCAAGCGCTGACCTCGAGGCAAAGGAATTCTTCCCGTAGCTGAGGAGGGAATTTAGAATTTAAAAAAAGAACATAATGATAATTTGAAAAACATACCTTTATCCATTTGGTAGCAACATTCTTGTATCCAGTAGTAAAAATGATTACAGCAAATTGATGTTCATCTCCATTGTCAAACAGTACTATATGTTCCTTTATTTCCAATATACCAGGAAGGGCCTAATTAGCAATTCACCAAAAGTTATTTATTGATGCATATTAGATGAACTTTTTATACAAATTTACTGTATTAGCCAAAATTACTAAATTCTATCGATTTCGTAACTATAACATTTCAATTGTTGCCCATGATATTAAACATGTACTTTTACTCTTCTTCATTAAATACTATACTAGGTTCTTGGCAATAATCAAATTTGAACTCGTGATGTGAGCCTAACCATACATCACATGTTGTACTTTTACTATCAGACCAAAACCCTTGGAGAAACTTAAGTTATCTATTTTTCACATGATATTTCTCAAAATAGAATGAAATAAAATAAAGATAGTATCAAACCTTAATTTGTCCAAGTTTAATCTTTTCAATGGCACCAACATCAATTACTAGGGATCTACCTTTTGAGATTTTAATAAAAAATGGTCCTTCTTCTAGTTGTGGTATTCCTAATTCTGCCAAATTACCAAACTTATACTTTCTGTACTTTGGAATTACAGTATCAACCAAAGATATTGGTAAGTATTTTAATAACAACATTGTAGTATACACCATATCCTTTGTCAGAACATGAATATGCAAAAACATTAGGAAAAAATATATTAAAACCTTTAGAATTAACAACCATATTTATAAAAAATATAATTGATTGTGCATGTGGAAAACTTACATCTTCTAACAATAAAAAAATTATAGCACTTTGGGAGAACATCATGAACTATAATGTACATATTTATGAGTGTAAGTTTCGTATCTTGATGATATATTAAAAAAGAAGTACAAAATAAGATCTATTATAACGTAATTGCATATAACTTGTAGTATTAAAAAACAAAGATCAAAGTTAGTAATTGGAATTAGCTAGGGTTCTAAAAAAAGAAATATATATGAGTAATGAAGGAAAGATTAAATTAAATAAGAAATCTAAGTTTCATATACAGTTAGTGTGAATAATTTTTTGTACTATCATTTATCAAGTCATCTAACTGATATCTATAAACAAGTTTTTTCAAAATTATGAGATTCAAAATCTTAAAAAGTAAAATATGTTATCTGTGCAACATGTGAAAATGACGATGTATAAAATTGTCAATAAGACAAACTTAGCAAAAATCAAGATTCTACTTATAAGAAAAAGAAACGCTAGTTCTTTTTCATCGAGCTCAGTTCCTCAAAGTAAAAAAATATATGAGTTGTTTAAAGAAATTAACTATATATATGGTAATTATAACACCCCAGATTCGAGAAAGGAAAAATTCCAGATTTTCAGAAGTTACAAGTGCCACCGACGAAGGCCACCTACGGACCGTCAGCCGACTTACGGCCCATAAGTCAGCTCCGTCGATGGGCTAGTTGACTTTTAGTTTCAGACTCCAGATTCAGCCCTCAGACAGCCAAATGATGACTGACAAGATGGACCATCAGTCGACATACGGCCCGTCAGTCAGCTCCGTCGATGGGCTAGTCGACTTTTAGTTTAGAGGTAATAGGGTGTTTTCCTTATTATTTTATCCCTAAACTACTTCATTTTGGTCAGTTTTAGCCTATTATTCTAGTGAGATTTTTCCGTCAACCATTATCCTCTTGAATTCACTAATCATAGATGAAAAGAGGAGAAAAAAGGTGACCCAACCCTTCCAAGAATGCAACAGGTTTTCTTACGTTTCAGCCCTGAAATCGATGGATTTCTCTGTAGATTTTGCCACCAGGTATGTGATATTTCACTAGTGGGTTCCTTTCACCAATTTTTTCCCTAGAATTTAGTTAGATTCTTGATTCGCTATATCTTGCTTAGACCCAGGGTTTCTAAAACCTTAGATATTGGTTGTGATTTAGCTGTTAGAGTATTCCTTATCAGATTATCATGTTTTCATTGAATCGTTGCTTAGTTCTTTGCATGAAACTCAGAACACTGGTTGTGTAGATTCTCTTAGTTCATGAATTACACATGTTAGGTCAGTTAAATAGACATACATGCTCCAGTTTCGAATGTCACATTATCAGTATATAATTGTTACATTCTCATATTTCCATGTCAATAAATTGAGCTATTTAGTATTTCAGTCATAATGTATCATATACATTTTCATTTGGGAGTAGGTTTAGCACCGAGTGGACTAGAGTTTCAACATACCCTCATAGTCCAAGAACTACGTACCCTCATAGGTAAGTCCCCTCCATGGGCATCAGTTTTAGTGACCACGTCAGTCATGCCTTTATACCTCGGGTAAGGTATATCGGTCCCTTTGATGGGGTGTATACATCGGACACTACACTTAGCTCACGTGGTGGTTATATCGGTTATTAGTAGCTCCCACTGTCAGAATCTAGTGCATTTGACTAGGTTTTTAGTTATACTTCAGTATTCAGTCTCAGCATGTTATGTACTTGGTCATTGCATTTAGTTCAGTTCTTTTCGATATATATCAGTATTTCCTTAATGTTCAGATTATGTCATTGCTCAGTTATGCTTTGTTCAGTTATATGTTTTGTTCAGCTATTATTCTATCATGCATGCTTAGTACGTTCCAAATATTGACGCATACTCTGCGCTACATCTTTTTGTGATGTAGGTTCAGGTCCTCAGCATTTAGATCACACGTAGATTGGTTCCCGATCCACATTCAACAGCTTTAGTGGTGAGTCCTCATACTTTGAGGACAATAGACATGTTTTCAGATTTAGTCTTTCATTTTAGTTTCAGTTTTGCTAGGGTTAGCTGGGGACATGTCTCAGCAACTCTAGTCAGTAGAGGTTTTTTTAGACATAGTAGTAGATTCAGTTTTAGTTTTGACTTTGATCCTCAAGTTGTTATTAAACTCGTAGTCTTTTATATATTCAGATCAATATTGGGTATTCCCCACTTTTAGTTAGTACTTTTTAAGCTTCTGCATATTATATTTATTAAGTAATCTTTTAATATGCCTATGATATGTCAGCTCAGGGTTAACCTGCGATCACTCGTGATCCTAGGTCCCGTGTTTAAGTCCAGGGGTAGCCTCGGGGCATGACAAACTTTGTATTAGAACATTAGGTTTAAGAGTCCTAGGATGTTTGAAAGCCACACTAAGTAGAATCCTTATCATGGGTATGAAGTGCACCACATCTAATGAGAGGGAGGATACAAAGCGTTTTTAGAAAAAAATGTCACTTTCTTGCTATTCTTATCATGCGTAAGGTATAATCTAACTTCTCATTTCTAATTTGACGTTATGCGTTTCAGAACACTGCTATATTTCAAATCTTTCCTCAGATGTTTATGCGTTGTTAGATCTAGGGGCTAATCTTTCTTTTGTAACTCCATATATAGCAGTAAACTTCGATGTCAGTCCTAAAACACTTTCAGGACCCTTCTTAGTCTCTACTCCAGTTGGTGACCCAGTTATAGCTAGACAGGTATACAAAAATTGCCCTGTCACACTCTCTCAAAAGTCACCTTAGGAGATCTTGTAGAGTTAGAAATTGTACATTTAGATATTGATGTGAGGCCAAAATACATATTTTTAATTATTTTATGCCTCACATTTATTATTTATTTTTGTTCCTTTTGAGCCTGAATTTTATGGAGTGTGCTAAATAGTATATTTTATTTGTAGGATTAACTTTGTGGAAAAATGAAGAAGTTTTGAGCTAAAACGAATTAAAGATGGAAGGTTGAAAAAGGAAATCAAGCAGACAGCTTAGTGATTAAATTTAATATAATAATATATAAATATATAAGGTGCATATTTGCTGCAAATTGCGTATTCAAAAAGGAAACTTCCACGTGGCAATTGATGAAGCCAATCAAAGTTGGAATTGGAATTGGAAGCTGCCACGTGGCAGCCAATGAAGGCCCCTCAAAAAATTTGACGCAGTTTCACGCGGACAGCTTCACCGAAATTAAATAGGAATCCAATTCCTTTTGGTTTGGGATTCCTAATTTAATTTGGAGTCACTTATTTTATATAGGGTTTTCTATATCTATAAATAGTCTATAGAAATAATTATTTTGTGGGAGATCATGGATAGGAGATATTTTTTAGGGTTCTTTTCTTCTTCTTTGTGTTAGCCACTATTGTTAAACTCTAGTTCTTGGTGTGTTCTTGGGAATTAACTTCCAAACATTAGCAATTTGATTTTTTAATTTCGATTTATAAAGATTCTTGCTTTGAATTTCTACTGGAGATTACGGGTTTCTTCTATTCATTACGTAAGTTCATGAATTCTTTTTATAAAAATATGAATTGTATTCTTGCTAGTATAGGTAACTAAATCCACAACTAGGGTTGAGGGAACCATGAGCGATTAATAAAGTATGAATAGTAACTAAGTAATTCTTGAATAGTGTTGTTGTGTGCATTGATAATGTTTTCGTTTAGAAGTCTTTTTAACGGTTGCAAACATTAGAACTCGCCTTGTTGCTACTCGCCGGACCAAGAAGGTAGTTAATAAGAAAATAATTATCAACATAGATTTAGTATGATACTATTTAATAGTCTAATGTCAATTTGTGCGAGGGTGAAAACTAAGCCATACATTGATGTGATATCTAATATGAGGTAAAGGTAAGGGTTAGTAAATTATACACACGTAGCCATACCAAGGTGTAGGGTGAAATTCTCTATTTGCTGGACCAAGGATTTAGGGATACATAACTTACCACTTTGCATGTAATACACTAGGAATGGATTGATATTGGTAGGATTAACGCTTTATGAGCTTATGGGGAACACATACACCTTAGTGACTTTCTCTCATTGATAACAACTAAAGTTCGAATCTTGCTCACCTGCTCTCTAAACAAAAAATAGTTATTTGTTACACAAAAACCCCCCATTTACTTACTTGTCTCGAAAATACATTGACTAAACAAATATAATTGTAAGTTAAAGTTAAGTCTAAACCATATTCCTCGTGGGATCGACCCCAACCTACAAGTTGGGTTCTTTACTTGATAACGATCTCTTATACTTCTTTAGGGAGGTGTAATTTGAGCGTATCAAATTTTGGCGCCGCTGTCGGGAAATAAGGCTTTTAGATTTAGTTTAACTACATTATTGAACTTTGGTCAATTATTTCTCAATTTTACATTTTCTGTTTGTTTTTGTTTTCTACAGGTTTCAATTCTAGTGTATGCCAAGTACACGGAGTCGAGGCGAACCCTTGACCCCCTACGATCCTGAACTTAGAAAGACTTTGAGAAAAATGGCAAATCTAAGGATACACAATAATCCAATTAAAGAGGGTCAAGGAGATGGAACAGAGTAACTAAGGTGTCTGCGTCGTATCGCGACGTTAAATTAAGCGCTTATTGGGAGACAACCCAATTAGTAGTGTAACTTCTTATTTTATTTTATTTTAATTTTACTAGTGTCACTTTTTTTTTCTTTTGGTCTCATTTTATTTTGGCAGATTAGGGGATGTCTAAGTACCCAAAAAATATATATATATATATATATATATATTAAAGCAAAGGAGCAGTTTTGAGCTTAAGTGTGGGGTGACGCCTCTTGATGAAAATAAAGTGAACATGCTACTAGCTAGGCCTAAAGGCCTTAGAAGTTTTCCTAAACCTTGTTTTAAATTTTATTTAATGCTTTGGGGACATAGCATATTTTTAAGTGTGGGGTGGAGGAATGAATTTCTAGTTTTTACTGTTTTATTGAGTTTCTTTTTTAGGGTGGATTCCTTGGCTTTTATTTTCGGTGCTTTTCCCGAGGATAGTCCCTTTGACTCGAGTGTCTTTTATTTTTTGTAGGAATAATTTTTCTTTTAATTTTTTTTAGAGAAAAGAAAAGACCCTTTTGAGTAGTGTGATACTTGCTATTTAGACCTAATTTTTGAGTAGTACTTTCTTGTGAATGCTTGATTGATAGTGAAATTGCAAATACTTTGACATCTAGGTTCATGGTTGTGACTTTGTATATAGCTTATTTTATTTTGTAGTTTGTTATGATCCTGTCTCTCTTAGAAGTGGAATTAATTCATCTTGATTGATACTTGTGCCATGTACGGTGAGAATTTGTTTATTCCATGTTTTGTATCTTAGTCTAGAACTTACCATGCATGTTATTGAAGAGAAATAAAAAGTGTTTCCTTGTTTAGGAGATGAAAAGAGGCTTTCTTTGATTTGTCTAGTAAATTTTAGCTTTTTCAGATATTATATCACTAGTTAACCCTTTTGAGCCATTTAGCCTATATTTTTCTTGTCAACCACATGATCGTGCTGAATCCTTTTTATTGATACCATAATTCTATTTGATCCAAAAAGAAATCCTTAATGCACTATGTTGAGAAAAAAAAGTTGAAAACATTGGTAGCAGAAAAAAAAGGGTGAAAATGTTTGATGTGTGAAGAATGAAGAAAAGTGTGGAAACTATGTTTTGGCCCTGGTCCCTTGTGGATATTGTGCACCTCAACCAAGCTTCAAAAACTTAAGTTGAGGGTGGCTAATTCAGAAGTATCTTAAAATATTGGCTCTGGTCCTACCAAGGATATTTTGTACCTACTTAAGTTGAGGGTGGCTAGTGCAAAACCTCTAAAAAAAAAATAAAAAAAAAATTATTGAAGCATTCTTGAGTTGATGAGCATTACTTGTGAAATAATTATTAAAGAGATGGCTGAAAATAAAGAGAAGAAAATCTTGGGTGATGAAGTCTAAAATTGCAAAGTGCTTAAGGAATTGTAAGTCACTATTATATAGTTTTCCTACCCGTCCCCTAGCCTACATTACAACCCGTTAAAGTTCTATTTGATTCTATTCTAGCATGCTTAATTAGTGGAGATGTACAAAATGGGCAAGCCTATGGTTCTTTCTGCATACATGTGAATTTTATTTGTGAGTGTGAGAATTGTTCTTGATATAAAGTCCTTAATTTATATTCAATGTTTTGAATTGAGTGTGTGGACTATTTCTTTTTGTGAGGGCACTTGTTTCATGATACATAGGTGATTTTATTAGCTTTCTGATGAGAGTAGGTAAGCAAACTTAAATTTGATGAGTTCAAAGTCCTTCCTTGAGGTTAGGAGGTTAGAGGTTTGTTGTTTATTTAGATGTCTTGCATAATGATTGAAAAGACTACTTGATGTTTTGAAATTGGTATATGACCTAATTGTTTGTATTAAACAAAGTAATGACACTCCTATTTTAATTTTTTGAGATGAGCTTTAATGTTTGCTCGAAGATGAACAAAAGTTTAAGTGTGGGGAGTTGATGTGAGGCCAAAATACGTATTTTTAATCATTATTTGTCTCACATTTATTATTTATTTATGTCCTTTTTGAGCTTGAATTTTATGGATTGTGCTAAATAGTATATTTTTTTTGTAGGATTAACTTGGTGGAAAAATGAAGAAGTTTGGAGCTAAAACGAATTAAAGATGGAAGGTTGAAGAAGGAAATCAAGCCGACAACTTAATAGATTAAATTTAATATAATAATATATAAATATATAAGGTTCATATTTGCTGCAAATTGTGTATTGCAAAAGGAAACTTCCACGTGGCAATTGATGAAGCCAATCAAAGTTGGAATTGAAATTAGAAGCTGCCACGTGGCAGCTAATGAAGGCCCCTAAAATAATTTGACGCTGTTTCACGCGGACAACTTCATGGAAATTAAATAGGAATCCAATTCCTTTTGGTTTTGGATCCCTAATTTAATTTGGAGTCACTTATTTTATTTAGGGTTTTCTATATCTATAAATAGTCCATAGAAATAATTATTTTGTGGGAGATCATGGATAGGAGATACTTTTTAGGGTTCTTTTCTTCTTCTTTGGGTTAGCCACTATTGTTTAACTCTAGTTCTTGGTGTGTTCTTGGGAATTAACTTGCAAACATTAGCAATTTGATTTCCTAATTTCGGTTTATAAAGATTCTTATTTTGAATTTCAATTGGAGATTACGGGTTTCTTCTATTCATTACGTAAGTTCATGAATTCTTCTTCTAACAATATGAATTGTGTTCTTGCTAGTATGGATAACTAAATCCACAACTAAGGTTGAGGGAACCATGAGCGATTAATAAAGTATGAATAGTAATTAAGTAATTCTTGAATAGTGTTGTTGTGTGCATTGATAATGTTTTCGTTTAGAAGTCTTTTTAACGGTTGCAAACATTAGAACTCGCCTTGTTGCTACTCGCCGGACCAAGAAGGTAGTTAATAAGAAAATAATTATCAACATAGATTTAGTATGATACTATTTAATAGTCTAATGTCAATTTGTGCGAGGGTGAAAACTAAGCCATACATTGATGTGATAACTAATATGAGGTAAAGGTAAGGGTTAGTAAATTATACAAACGTAGCCATACCAAGGTGTAGGGTGAAATTCTCTATTTGCTGGACCAATGATTTAGGGATACATAACTTAGCACTTTGCATGTAATACACTAGGAAAGGATTGCTATTAGTAGGATTACCTCATTATGAGCTTATGGGGAACACATACACCCTAGTTACTTTCTCTCATTGATAACAACTAAAGTTCGAATCTTGCTCACTTGCTCTCTAAACATCAATTAGTTATTTGTTACACAACCCCCCCCCCCTTTACTTACTTGTCTCGAAAATATGTTGACTAAACAAATATAATTGTAAGTTAAAGCTAAGTCTAAACCATATTCCTCGTGGGATCGACCCCAACCTACAAGTTGGCTTCTTTACTTGATAACGATCGCTTATACTTCTTTAGGGAGGTGTATTTTGAGCGTATCAGATATCATTCTAGGCATTGATTGGTTACATTCCTTATTATGCCTCATTCGACTGTAGAACTAGGATTGTTCGGTTTCATTTTCCAAACGAGCCAGTCTTATGATGAAAGGGTAGCAGATCAGTGCGAATAGGTCAATTTATCTCTTACCTTAAAACCAGAAAGATGATCTTAAAGGGTAGTGTAGCACATGTTGAGGAAAAAGGGAAGGAATTAGCAAAAGATGTTCATCGGCTTGCTCGCTTAGGAGTTAGTCTTATGGACACATCAGATGGTGGTGTGATAGCCCAGAATAGATCGGAACCTTAATTGGTAGTGGAGGTTAAAGAAAAACAGGACAGTGATCCTATATTATTCCAGTTGGAAGGTGCAGATCATCAGCGGAAAGTAGAGGTTTTCTCCCAAGGGGGAGATGGTCTCTTATGTGTTCCTAAGGTGTATGAGTAGGTGAAGCACCCTTGATTTGGGCCAGATTCGATTCATGATGTTATGGAAAAAGTTCAGTTCATCAAAAATAGACTTAAGACAAAAGTCCTATGCAAATGTAAGGAGAAGGAACTTAGAGTTTGGGATAGATGATTGGGTTATCCTGAAAGTATCACCTATGAAGCGGGTGATGAAATTTGACAATCTTGGAGGAGTCAGTCCGTAGAGGGAGCTACTTGGGAAGAAGAAGCAGCCATGAAAGAGAAGTATCCTCATCTCTTTTCTTCAAATTCCGTTTCAACTTGAGATAATAGTTCCTCTTTAGTCTTTCAGTTTACTTTTGCGTAAATTCAGTCTTAGTACCTTGTTCCTTCAGTTGTTCTTGCATTTTCAACATATTTGCATGTTCTTGGAACTCAGTTCAGTCAAATATCAATTTTTAGTACTTAGTGGTAGGGATTGCAGCTCCTTCCCTGCATACCCAGCTTGTTTAGTCTTCATTCGAGGAGGAATGTTCCCAAGGGGAAGATATTGTAACATGCCAGATTCGAGAAAGGAAAAATTCCAGATTTTAAGAAGTTGCAGGTGCCACCGACGAAGGCCACCTACGGACCGTCAGTCGACTTATGGCCCGTCAGTCAGCTCTGTCGATGGGCTAGTCGACTTTTAGTTTCAGAGGCCAGATTTTAGCCATCTGATAGCCAAACAACGACTAACAGGACGGACCGGCAGTCGACTTATGTCCCGTAAGTCAGCTCCATCGATGGGGTCAGTCGACTTTTAGTTTAGGGGTAATATAGTCTTTTCCTTATTATTTTATCCCTAAACAACTTCATTTTGGTCAGTTTTAGCCTATTATTCTAGTCAGATTTTTCCCTAAACCATTATCCTCTAGAATTCACCAAGCTTAGAGAAACAAAAGGAGAAAAGAGGTGACCCAACCCTTCCAAGAACGCAACAGGTTTTCTTCAGTTCCATCCCGGATATCGAAGGATTTCTCCGTAGATTTCGTCACCAGCTATGTGAGATTTCGCTAGTGCATTCCTTGTTCCTATTAGGTCCCTAGAATTTAGTAAGATTCTTGATTCACTATATCTTGCTTAGACCTAGGGTTTCGAAAACCTTAGATATTTGTTGTGATTTAGTTGTTAGAGTATTCCTAATCAGATTATCATGTTTTCGTGGAACCGTCACTATTAGAAAAAAGGCTTATGGCAACGGTTTAAAAACCGTTGCAATAGATAGGCAAATTGTCGCAATAGACCTATGGCAACGGTTCTTGAACCGTTTCATCTGATCGCGTGGAAAGATATCTACAACAACGGTTTTGTGCAAAGAAGGAACTGGTGAGTATTTCCCTATTCATTTGTCCAACTAACTATGTGATTGAATTAATGCGGTACGTAGGAACATCCATTGTTGTTTCCTCGCTAACCCAATCTCGACCGAGAAGACAAAACACCATATAATTTTTACATACGCATTTTTACGATTGTAAAACCGTTCCCATAGTCGTCTCTATTGCAACGATTGTATTGCTGTTGCTATAGGATAATCTATAGCAATGCTTATTGAGTCAATTGTAGCGGTTCTGAACTGTTGTTATAACACTTCATGGAATTATTGTTGAGGCTAGTGCAACAGTTTTGAAAGCTATAGAAACACTTTTTGAGCTTTAGCGATGGTTCCACTTACATATTGCAACGGTTATTTGAAGTTATTGGAACAGTTTGGTAGGCTATTGCAATGGTTCAGTAGAGTAGTTCATTTTAATTTTATTTTAACAATTATTTATCTATATAATAGAATATGGTACAACAAAATTCAAATAAACTATGTAAGAGATCTAATTTTGGTCCACAAACAAATAATACCAACCGTGAAAGCAGAATTACATGATTAACTAAAGCAACCAACAACTAGCTCCTCCAACTAGCCTATACAAATCCCCTATCTAGTTTCTCTATTTATATTGTTCTTCTAACCATAACTTAACTTTACATTAATGTTTACTACTTTAAATGTCAAAATAACTACACTTGCATCTCCATTTTCCGTTACTCGTTGATCACCTGTGGTCGAGGAACTTGCTGATTCCACAATGCATTAGCTATGGTCATCCAAGTAAGAATCTGCACAACCAATAAGTTTATTCAATGAAGCATGTATTCAACACTTCAAATCCTACAAACACAAAATGAAATTCCTAACCTATGTTGAATAGGGTAAGCAATAAACTCAAATGTTCAAACAAGAGTGGAAATAAACAAACAGTTTATCGAGTTGATCCATATATACTCTTAAAGATGAATTTTCTCACAAGCATATACATTAACTAATTCATGATTTTACCATGTGACCATTCTTGGAAGAATGTTTTATACTTAACAGAACCTTATGAGATGGCAGATACACACATACAAATATTGCACTGACTTGAATAATTGAGAGCCATTCATCAGTGTAACAAATTCGATGGATGCCTAATCAAATTCTCCAAACTTAATTGTTGAAAACATGACTGAAATCTTGACTGTACCTTAAGAATTACATTCTACACTACTTAATACGTAACCATATACATAATAAGAAAGGAAAATACAATACCAAGACCCAAAAATGATTTCAAGCCGAACCAAAATGGCAATTCTGAAACTTTTCATATAGTTTAACAAGTACCAATAAGATACTTAAATGTCTATATTGAAATGTTAAGCACTATGAGTAGCTTAAACAAGTATTGTGATCAAAAGTGAAATCTTCCCATTCTTAAAATCTTATTTTTGAGTTTTGATCTCACAAATGTATTAAAGGAAATAACATACTGAATTAAATTTAAAATTTCCAATTCAGCTGCAATTTCTTTATCAACTCCAATTAGTTCCATCCAAAACATTTGCTTTTGGACTATCCCTCAACAATTAGCATTAAACATTCAAGTGATGCAAATCAACTTAAGGTCAAAAGATTAAGAGTCTCTAAAGACTATCTCAGACAATAAGCAAATTGTTCTAAATATCTGTAAAGTTGAGATGATAGACTAGTTTGCCAGTTTTATTAGTATCGAAGTTTAATACTGAGTTTTAGAAGCTAAGTTTGTTGGAAATTTAAGGTGCTTCAGATGGTTTTATCTTCTAGAAATTTCTTCTCGTTATTCTTACAGTAGAACTGTAGAAGTAAGTTCTTTTAGTTGTTAATTCTTTGTAAAATGCAGTAACTCCCTAGTTATTCTAGTTTTTAAAAAGTTCTCTAGTTCTTAGCTTACAAAGTCTGATCCTTGGGTTCTAACATTTACTTGTCAAAAAATGTTTGACCCTTGGGTTGGGTATAAAAAATACATATATATGATAGCTCATAGCCAATATCAGATTACTTGTCCATAAGAGAGGACTATCTAGGGTAAGCTGGTTCAATCTAGTGTGTCTTTCAAAAAATAATATCTAGTTCTAGGTGAACATGATGTCAAAAATAGAGATGCACCTCAAGTTCTAAATATAGCGATGACTCTCGAGCTTAGTGATATCACCTTCGTCGAGAACCTCTTTGTCAGTGAGTTCAAGGAACATGATCATGCCTGAATAAAACAATAAATAAATATAACTCACAGTTGCACCTTTGCCCATTTACTTCAGAAGCATTTGAAATAATCAATCTCCTTCAAGAAGATGACCTTGTTATTGTAAAGGGAGTTGAAAAGGATGTAAACAAACCGAGAGACCTAAGCTTGGAACTCAAACTTCTCCCTTGTAGACTCAACTTTCATGAATCATGTTGATCATACAATACTTATTATTAAATGAACTAATGAAATCAGAGTAGGCATATGAAATGAATTAAAAAGCAGTTCATAAACCTTCTAACAAGGTTAGAATGGTCGATAAATAATTTAGAGCAGCACCAATTGTTTTCTCAACCTTTGGTGCATCTGGAGGTGCACCAAAATCGTCTTCTGCATTTGTCATTTGTTTTACCCCGGAATGATATCGCTCAATCTTTCCAGCAACTAAATATTTCATAAATCATATATTCATACTATAAAACCCATTCATGAAGAAAGATAACTAAATTATAGACTTCATAAGATCCAATAAGCATCTCTGTAGAACATGATTACACATATTAACTTACAAGCCAACAATTGGAAAATCAACCAACAACATGCAAGAAAAAAAGGAGAATTTAGTAATCTCCAAGTACATGAACTTATGAGTTAATTCGAGAAGTAACTGAGTCTATTCCAATAAGTTTCCTACCAACTTGTAACTCTCTCTTTTGCTTATAACAATGAACTGGTCAAGCAGTATTAAAGACGCAATTGCTACTGGGACTTGTCTCTTTGACATGCATGGACTAGATTCCATCTAAGGTGAACAAGGGTCTTGGGCGATGGGTGTACCATGGCTCGATGACTTCTTTATTTACGGAGGGATGAAATCTATTAGGGTTAGGTCAGAAGAGATGACAAATAAAGACGAAATTAATGTGGATTTGATCTTCCGGTTGTGGTCCAAGTTTATGATGAAGAATTAAATGGTGAATTGGATGAAGATTGTATTTTAAGTTTGTATGTTATTGTAGTTGTATTAAATTTTATATGGATATTATATGAAAGTTGTAGTTATAGATATGCAGTGTGTCAGGACCAATGACGAACTAGTTATACAAGTTCATTCCAGATTGGAAACTGATCTAAAGGTCACAAAATTAAGACAAAATAAGTATGGAAGTATGGCCGATGCCTGGTGATCAGGAACAAACACACAGGAAGTTTTGCTCACTAAAGTCCACTAGCTCAAACTAACATCATTACTTAATGTTTGCACTTATTCTAGTCTTTGTGACTCCAACTATTTTCATTGCTAAAATGTACACTTATTTTTTTCAGTAATGGCAGAGTCCAAAGTACAAATCATGTAACAAAATTCCTCTTTTATAACCTCTCTATTCACTAATATCTAGATTTCACATTATTTGTCATTCATAAATATCTATATCTGTAGGTATAACATAAGCTAATGGACTGTGCAGTTAAAATGAAATTAGATCAGATATATTGTTATATAAACAACGATCCATCATAACAAAATCCTTGCAACCTAATGACCAAACTAGTAATATCTTAATAAACATAACTTGTTCAAACAGCCACTAAAAAGACACTTCGCATATGCCCTTTCTAAGAAGAATTACGAATTCAAAATTGAGATTTAGCTATAAAAGTTTATGAAAGAATTGCAACCTATTGTTGTATCCTAGCCAAACAAGCTGGGACATGCCACTCATCTGCCCTTGGGACTTTCTCACCCATTCTGGATCATTGCATTGAACATGCTAAAAAATATACAGTCAAATAATATGATTTTCCCCTAAATTCCCAATTCAAAAATAGACAAAATTGGACGAATCTGTAGGCAAAATCCATCGATTTTCTTAAAGGGGAATACCCGATTCTTCAAATCTTTTGGATCTAATTGAACATACTTCTCAATCAGACATATATATAAGTACGATTATGTATGATAGCAATCTATGTCGCCAAAAAAGAGATGAGATACTGAGCTTTGAGAAGGGGAATCCTTATCAGATATGGCCTTCATCAAACATTTGAGCCTGAGTTCGAAGGAGCTTTGAGACAGAGTCTTAGAGAACTGGGTTCATTTCTTTGAAGAAGTGGCCTAAGGAATTTTATAACTATGTTGGGTTTGGTAATATTATTGGAGGGGGCAGTGAAAAGTGTTATGGTAATTTTCTTTTACAGAACCGTCGCCACAAGGGTCTATTGCAACGATTGCAGAAAGGACGATTGCAGAAAGGATTGCGACAGCTTATACTACAACAACCGGTATTTTTCTATTGCAACAATTATATTTAAGAAGTGTACCAATAGAGTTAAAATCTATTGCAACGTCTCTAACCATTGCAATAGATACACTACTGCAACAGTTGTATAAGCGTTGCTAACAATCTGTTGCTATACTGTTTCTATAGGTCTATTTTCTAGTAGTGTGTTACTTAGTTCTTTGCATGAAACTCAGAACCCTTGTTGTGTAGATTCTTTTAGTTCATGAATTACATATGCTAGGTCAGTTAAATAGATACACATGCTCCATGTAACACCCTGTATTCTAGACAGACCAGAAAATGCAGAAATCAGAAGTTGCAGGTACCACCAACGCTGCCACCTACGGACCGTAAGTTAACCCACAGAAAAAATATCTAAGGGTCGACCCAAGGCCGAACCCACGAACTGTAGGTCAGACCACTAGCTGTGGTCCTGATCTGTGGATAGTGACCCCCATCAGCCCCTCTCTCACGACCAGTCGACGGTTGACAGAATGGACCATAGGTCCATCGATGGTCCATCAGTTAGTCTGTCGGTTGTTCTCGATAACTTTTAAGTCAAGGGTCATTTTGTATTTTCCCTAGGCGTTGGACCCCTAAACTACGTCGTTTAACCCATAAACTACGACGTTTTAGTCAGCTTTTGCCTAGTAACTTAATGAGAACTTACCCTAGTAAACTCGTTCTCCAAAATTCATCAAGTTGAACAAAAAGAATGAGAAAGAGTCGACCAAGCCCTCTCCAAAAACACAATGAGTTTTCTTCAGTTCCATCTCCGAAATCAAAAGATTTCTCTGTGAAATTCATCATCAGGTATGTGGGATTTCACTAGTGGGTTCGTTTCACCCATTGGGTCCCTAGAATTCAGTTAGATTCTTGATTCTCTATATCATGTTTAGACCTAGGGTTTTTAGAATTTCAGATTATTGTTGTGATTCAGCTGTTAGACTGATCCAAATCAGATTATCATGTTTTTGAGTAATTGTTGCTTAATTCTTTGCATGAAACTCAGAACCCTAGTTGTGTAGATTTATTTATTTCATGAATTACACTGTCTAGGTTACTTATTTTAGATATACATGCCTCAATTAAGAATGTCTCATTATCAGTATATTAATGTTGCATTTTCAGTTAGCATGTCAATATTTTGAGCTATTTAGTATTACAGAACTTCACTTATAATGTGCTATTTACATAATCAGTATTCAACATATTACAATATTTACCTCATGTTCAGATTATATCATTACTTGTATTGCTTTGTTCAGTTGTATGCTTTATTTAGCTTTATCCTATCCTACATGCTCAGTATCCTTTAAGTATTGATGCATACTCTGCGTTACATCTTCTTGTGATGTAGGTTCTGGTGCTCAACATTCAGATCACGTATAGATCGGTTACCAATCTCCAGTTCAACTGCATCAGTGGTGAGTCCTCATTCTTCGAGGACGATTGACATGTCTTTATTCAGTCATTTTGTTTTAGTTTCAATTTTGCTAGAGTTAGCTGGGACATGTTCCGGCATCTATAATCAGTAAACGCTTTTATTTAGAAAAAGTTTAGATTTGCTTTTTAGTTTGAGCTTGATCTTTTAGTTGTCATTAAACTCAGTTATCATATATTCAGACTTAGAATGGGTATCCCCCATCATTTAATTTTATGTTATGTTCTAAGCTTCCGCACAATATGTCTATTTTTCAGAAAATATTTAAGTATGCTTATGATATGCCAGCACGGTTAGCTGGGGGTCACTCGTGATACTAGGTCCCGTGTCCGCGTCCTGGGGGCAACCTCGGGGTGTGACAAACCTGATACGGTATTTTCTCTTTGAACAAAAACCTAAAAATCTCAACGGAGTTCACGAGGAAGAGACTCTTGTTAGTGAAGCGAGGCCGAGGTCCAATGATCCTCTTTTCAATCTCTTACTTAGTCTCTCGTGCGATTAACTCACAAGCCAGTACTAGGTTCAAGAGTCCTAGGATGTCTGAAAATCCGCACTAAGTAGGGTCCCTTTCATGAGTGTGAAGCATGCCACACCTATGAGGGGGAGGCTACAAAGTCTTTTAGGAAAAAAATTCAATTTCTTGTTATTCTTATCGTGCATGGGTATGATCTCCTTTCTAATCCATCATTATGCATTTTCAGGTCATGCCTCCTCATAGAGCTTACCCCAGTAATGCTAATGCACGCAATGGTAACGCAGATCCTCCAGTCCCAGAGCATGAGGTTTTGAATGCAGAGTTTCTAAATGCCATTCAACTTTTGGCCCAAAGTGTAGCTAACCAGAACAATCATCAGGTTCTAGTTCCTAAAAATAGTAATGGTGAATCAACTGAAGCTAGGCTCCGTGATTTAGTTAGGATGAACCCACCTGTGTTTGTAGGTTTGCATGGTTGTGAGGGTCCTTACAACTTAATAGATGAGGTCAAGACAATCTTTAGAGTGATTCAAGTGACTGGAAATGATAGCGTAGAGTTGGCGTCCTACCAGCTTAAGGATGCGGCTCACTTATGGTTCACGCAGTGGAAAGAAAACAGGGGTGAGAATGCTGCTCCTATGACATGGGAGTGTTTTACCGGAGCTTTTCTGGACAGGTTCTTCCCAAGAGAGTTGAGGGAGGCTAAGGCTCAGGAATTCAAGAATTTGAGACAAGTATCTATGTCGGTCCAAGAGTATGGACTTAAGTACCCAGCTTTCCCGATGTTCTCTACACATGGTTGATGAACCCAAGGCGCAGATGAGTAAGTTTCTCTTTGGGGTATCTTTCTTGGTGAGAACAGAGTGCAGAAATGCTATGTTGCTGGAAGATATGAACATCTCTAGGGTCACGACTCATGCTTAGTAGGATGAAAGAGATAAGCTTAGAGAGCAAGCTAAGGATAACAAGAAGGCTAGGACAAGCAACTATGAGTACTCTCAGCAGAAATCGTGTGGTAAAAATCGCTCGCAGTTTCAGCAGAAATCTTCAGCTCTAGCACCTTCATCAGCTAGTGTTCCGTCCTCTAGGTCTCAATAGGATCAGAAAGGTAAGGCATGAGGCTCTAAGTCACATGGAAGTGTTTCAGTTACCAGATCCTACCCAACTTGTCCAAAGTGTGGAAAGAACCATTCGGGCAAGTGTATTGTAGGGAAAGATGGATGTTTTGGGTGTGGTAAGGCTGGTCACAGTTTGAGGGATTGTACATTTTCTAAACAGGGTCAAAGAGGTAACAATGGTAGAGCTTAGACTACAACTTCAGCAGCACCAACATGTCGCCCAACTCAGTAGGGTAACTCATCTGGTACAGGTGGCGGTCAACAGCAGAACATGTTATATGTTCTTTAGGCTCGCCAGGATCAGGAAGACTCTCCTGATGTGGTTACTGCTAAGTTGCGAGTCTTTCATTTAGATGTTTATGCTTTGTTAAATCCAAGGGCTACTCTTTCCTTTGTAACTCCTTATATAGCAGTAAACTTCGGTATCAGTCCAGAAACTCTCTCAGGACCCTTCTCAGCCTGTACTCCAGTTGGTGACCCAGTTATAGCTAGACGAGTATACAAAAATTATCCTATCACAGTCTCCCAGAAAGTCACCTCAGTAGATCTTGTAGGGTTAGAAATGGTAGAATTTGATATCATTCTAGGCATGGATTGGTCACATTCCTGTTACGCCTCAGTCGATTGTAGAACTAGGATCATTCATTTTCAGTTTCTAGACGAGCCAATCCTAGAATGGAAGGGTAGTAGCTTAGTGCCTATGGGTCGATTAATTTCTTATCTTAAGGCCAGAAAGATGATCTCTAAGGGTTATCTCTATCATCGAGTCCGGGTTACGAATTCAAGCTCTGAAACACAAACTCTCGAGTAAGTCTAGTAGTAAATGAGTTCCCAGAAGTGTGTCCGGAAGATCTTCCTAGAGTTCCTCCCGAAAGGGAAATCGACTTTGGAATTGATCTCCTTCCAGATACCCAACCTATTTATATTCCTCCTAACAAAATGACTCCAACCGAGCTTCAGGAATTGAAAGAGCAGTTGAAAGACCTTCCAGATATGGGCTTCATAAGACCTAGTAATTCCCTTAGGATGTGCATTAACTATTGGCAGTTGAACAAAGTCACAATCAAGAATAAGTACCCTCTCCTCAGGATTGATGACTTGTTCGACCAAATTCATGGTGATAGTCATTTATCGAAGATAGACCTCAGATCTAGTTATCATCAGCTCAGAGTAAGAGTTAGTGACATTCTAAAAATAGCCTTCAGAACTCGGTATTTTCATTATGAATTTGTAGTTATGTCATTTGGACTAACCAATGCTCCTACAACTTTCATGGATTTGATGAACAGGGTGTTCAAGTAGTATTTGGACTTGTTAGTTATTGTCTTTATTGATAATATCCGCATTTACTCTAGGAATGAGGAAGAGCATGCGAATCATTTGAGGGTTGTCCTGTAAACTATCAAAGATCGCCAGTTATTCGCTAAGTTTAGAAAATGTAAGTTTTGGTTGCAATCTGTTTCTTTCCTTGGGCATACAGTATCTTGCGAAGAGATCCGAGTGGATTCTCTAAAAATAAAGGCAGTGAAACAATGGCCCAGACCTACCTCTCCTATAGACATAAGAAGTCTCTTGGGTTTAGCTGGCTATTATAGAAGGTTCGTGGAAGGATTTTCATCCATAGCTTTTCCATTGACTAAGTTGACTTAGAAAAAGGTTAAGTTGTAGTGGTCAGATGAATGTGAGAAGAGCTTCTGAAAACTAGGTTTACTACAAGTCATGTTTTGACTCTACCAGAGGGTTCAGACGGTTATGTAATCTACTGTGATGCATCCAGAGTCGGCCTAGGGTGTGTGTTAATGCAACGAGGTACGGTTATGGCTTATGCTTCTACACAACTTAAGGTACATGAGAAGAACTATCCAACTCATAACATCGAACTTGCAGCGGTAGTATTTACCCTTAAGATTTGGAGACATTACTTGTATGGTGTTCACATAGATCTTTTTACAAACCATAAGAGCCTTCAGTATGTGTTCACCTAGGAAGAGTTAAATCTTCACCAGAGGATATGGCTTGAGTTCCTCAAAGAGTATGATATGAATATGCTTTACCATCCTGGTAAGACCAATGTAGTAGAAGACGCTCTTAGCAGACTATCTATGGGTAGTATAGCACATGTTCGGGAAAAAGAAAAGAACTAGCAAAAGATGTTCACTGGCTTGCTCGCTTGGGAATTCGCCTTATGAGCATATCAGATAGTAGTGTAACAGTTCAGAATGGGTCAGAATCTTTATTGGTAGTGGGGGTTAAGGAAAAACAAGACAGTGATCCTATATTTCTTCAATAGAACGGTGCAGTTCATCAGCAGAGGGTTGAGGTTTTCTTCCAAGGGGGAGGTGGTGTACTTTGCTATCAGAGTCGTTTATGTGTTCCTAAGGCGGATGAGTTGAGATAGAAGATTCTTGTAGAAGCCCATAACTCAAGGTATTGTATTCATCCAGGCGCCACTAAGATGTACCATGATCTGCGGGAATTCTTTTGGTGGAATGGTATGAAAAGGGATATAGCAGATTTTGCGGCACAATACCCTAATTGTCAACAAGTGAAGGTAGAACATCATAAACTAGGATGTATGACTCAATCGATTAACATTCCTACATGGAAGTGGGAAGTGATCAACATGGACTTCATTACAGGTTTACCTCGTACTCACAGATAACATGACTCTATTTGGGTGATAGTTGACAGAGTTACTAAGTCTGCGCACTTTTTGGTTGTTAAGACTACAGATTCGGCGAAGGACTATGCCAGGACTTACATTAATGAGATAGTAAGGTTTCATGGGGTTCCTTTGTCTATCATCTCAGATAGAGGTCCTTAGTATACCTCTCATTTCTAGAATTCATTACAGAAAGGTCTTAGTACTCAAGTTAATCTCAGTACAACATTTCATCCCAGACAGATGGTCAGGTAGAGAACACTATTCATACCCTAGAGGACATGTTAAGAGCTTGCGTGATCGACTTCAAGGGTAGTTGGGATGATCACCATCCTCTTAAAGAGTTTGCCTACAATAATAGTTACCATTCCAGCATTCAGATGGCCCTTTATGAAGCATTATATGGGCGTAGATGTTGATCTCCAGTTGGTTGGTTAGAAGTAGGTGAAGAAGCCTTGATAGGGCAACATTTGGTTCATGATGCCATAGAAAAAAGTTTAGCTCATTAGAGATAGACCTAAGACATCCCAGAGTCGCCAAAAGTCCTATGCAGATGTAAGGAGAAGGGACTTGGAGTTCCAAATTAATGATTGGGTTTTCTTGAAAGTGTCACCTATGAATGGGGTGATGAGATTTGGCAATAAAGGGAATCTCACTCCTAGATATGTAGGCCCTTACAAGATCTTGGAAAGAGTTGTTAAAGTGGCTTATGAGTTAGAGTAGCCAGCAGAACTAGCAGCAGTGCATCCTGTCTTTCACATTTTGTTGTTGAAGAAGAAGTGTGTGGGTGATCCAGCATCTATAGTACTATTGGAAAGTGTGGCTGTGAGGATAGTCTCACTTACGAGGATGTGCCCTTGGAGATTTTTGATCTTCAGGTTCGAAGGTTTAGAAACAAAGAGGTCACTTCAGTTAAGGTTTAGTGATTTATTTATTGTTTAGATGTGATTTTTTTTAGTAGTTGTGGTGGAACTTAATGAAATTGTAGTTGCAAATACGATTTAACCTTTGTGTTTTTGGCTTTCTCGAGAGAGAGGTCGTAAAACTAAGACTACTAAATTGATGGCCGGTGGAATTGGGTCGGCATGAGGTTCAACTAGAGAGAGTGAACCCTAGTCCTTCTCCCACACACTCAGCTCGAGAGAGTGAGTGGGCTAAGGCAGAGGTTGTTCTTCATGCGGCAAGTGGGTGTCCGAGAGGAACCCATTTGATTCGGGGTAAGTTACTCGAGAGAGAATTTATCCCCACTATAATCTAGCTTAGTCACAAATATTCAACGAATTTATTATCAAAATCATGTACCCAATAGTTTAGTTTTTCCCGTATTCCTATCACATCCCAAGAACCCCTTCTCCTTGATTAGTACTCTTTGCAGTTTTGCTGTTTTTGTTTACTTGTGACAAACCCCCATTGATAATTGATGCTTGTGTCACCCCTTAGATTTAACATGTTTATATTCGAAAATGTTTTTAGCTATTAATAATTAGAACTAAATTTTATTTTTCTATTAATTTTCAAGCCCACTCCCTTGGTACTCGACCTCAACCCTTGGTTGGGTTACTTTACTATTGTACGATCATAGACACTTGCATTGGAAGTTGTGTCTTGATTATGCAAATATCAGTCAGTCACTCTTATAGTTCCAGAACTACATGCCCCCATAGGATAAGTCCCCTCAGTGGGCATAAACTTTAGTGATCACGCCAGTCATGCCTTTAGACCCCTGGTAAGGTATATTGGGTCCTCTCAATGGGGCAATACATCGGACTCCACGGATAGCTCTCGTTATTTTTTGTTGGTTAACAATAGCTCCCACAGTCAGATTCTAGTGCATTGACCAGATTATCAGATAGTTCAGTATTCAGTCTCACCATGTCATGTATTTGGTCATTGCATTCAGTTAGCTTAGTATTTAGCATATTTAAGTATTTACCTCATGTTCACATTATTTCATTGCTTGTATTTCTTTGTTCAGTTATATGCTTTATTTATTTTTATTCTGTCCTGCATGCTCAATACCCTTCAAGTACTAACGCATACTCTGCGCTACATCTTCCCGTGATGTAGGTTTAGGTCCTCAAAATTCTGATCACGTATAGATCGGTTCCCGATCTCCAGTTCAGGAGAATTAGTGGTGAGTCCTCATTTTTTTAGAACGATTGACATGTCTTTTATTCAGTCATTTTGTTTTAGTTTCAATTTTGCTAGAGTTAGTTCGGGCATGTCCCAGCATCTCTAATCTGTAGAGACTTTTATTCAGACATAGTTTAGATTCAATTTTTAGTTTGAGTTTGATCTTTCAGTTGTCATTAAGGTCAGTTATTATATATTAAGACTTAGAATTGGTATATCCCATAATTTATTTTTATGTTATGTTAAGTTTCCGCACAGTATGTCTATTTTTTAGAAAATATTTATGTATGCTGATAATATGCTAACAGGGTTAGCTTAGGGTCACTCGTGATCCTAGGTCCCGTGTCCGCATCCTGGGGGCAGCCTCGGGCCGTGACACTTTAGTTTCGAATGTCACATTATCAATATATAATTGTTACATTCTCAGATTTGCATATCAGTATTTTGAGCTATTTAGTAATTCAGTCATAATGCATCATATACATATTCAATTGGGAATAGTCTTAGCACTATTGGACTAGGGTTTCAGCGTACCCTTATAGGCCCATAACTATGTACCCCTGTAGGTTAAGTCCCCTAGGTGGGCATCAGTTTTAGTGATCACGCTAGTAATGCCTTTATACCCCCGACTAGGTATATCGGGCCCTTCGTTGGGGTGTATACATCAGAACTACGGTTAACTCACGTGGGGTTATGTCGGTTATTAGTAGTTTCCACAGTCAGAATCTAGTGCATTTGACCAGGTTTTCAGTTATGCTTCACTATTCAGTTTCATCATGTTATGTACTTGGTCATTTCATTCACTTCAGTTCTTTTCAGTATATATCAATATTTCCATCATGTTATGTCACGACCCAGGAGCACCCCCTAGTCGCAACCGGCGTACTCGACCTCGAAGAGGTCTAATACAAGCCTCTTAGCATTCATTCATCGCATAGACACAAAAACCATAAGGAATTTAAAACTTTCTTTACCAAGAAAACATTGCATAAAAAAATAGCAAGCGGAAGACTTTCTAGACTTTATACATGATGTCTCAA
>JAJOOD010070790.1:0-25951 GCA_029582525.1 Solanum tacnaense | reverse complement strand
ATGCTTATTTGGTTTAGTATATTAAAAATAGTGGAACTTTCACATATAGTCACTCAAAAATAGCATAATTACTCTCCATAGCTATAGTTTGATAATTACAATTCGTAGCTACATGTCATAGGGAGGAGAGAGGCGAGCGAGACTGGGAGAGAGAGGAGAGAGGCGAGCGAAAGGGCGCAAAAAGTGGGAGAGAGGTGAATTGTATATGTATATCGGTTAGATAATTGTATATTATACATATGTATTTGTATATATGGCAAGCGAGATTGGGAGAGGGAGAAGAGAGGCGAGCGAGATTGAGAGAGGGAGGAGAGAGGCGAGCGATATTGGGAGAGGAAGGAGAGAGGCGAGTGAAAAAGGGCAGAGAGTGGGAGAGAGGTGAATTGTATATGTATATAGGCTAGATAATTGTATATTATACATATGCATTTGTATATATAGCAAGCGAGATTGGGAGAGAGAAGAGAGAGGTGAGCGAGATTGGGAGAGGGAGGAGAGAGGCGAGCAAGAGAGGGCAGAGAGTGGGAGAGAGGTGAATTGTATATGTATATCAGTTAGATAATTGTATATTATACATATGTATTTGTATATTCTAGCGAATTATACATATACAAACGTGGCTAATTATACAAACTCGAAGTCAGCCCACGTAATTAATGTATAATGTTAGCCGCGAGTGGTAATTATAGCAAACTATAGCTATGATGAGTAACTAAGTAGTATAAGTTTGTTTTACCGCGTAATTTTCCCTTAAAAATAACATGTATTGCATAAAAATATTTATTATTTTATTTATAAAGATATTCACAATTATGGTGGAAGAGATGTAAAAAGGGTTTTGAGGAGTAATTAGGTCTTTAAACATGCTAATGAATGCATTAAGTTCCCTTGCATTATTATTTTTTCAAAAAAAAAAAAATAGGGGTGGGGGAAGGGAAATAGGGGAGAGGATTACAATAAGGGAATCAAACCCTCACCAACAAGGTGAGAATTCATGTAACCAACGTGTATCATTTCAGTTAACAAATAATGACATTGATAAGTCTTATACGAAAATGGCATAGATGAGCCACATTTATAACGGATGACATAAATAAGTCTTTTCACAAAGTTTGATGACATATATGAGTCTTTTACCCATTATTAATTGAAAAGAATGTAATGCAAAATGTTAAAAAAAATAAAAAGAAGAAGAAGAAGAGAAAATAAATAAATAGAAATGGTGATCAATATGCCACATAGGGTGTACATGACTGCATGATTGGTTCGGATTTTTAAAATATCAAATTAAATAATTTGTGTCGAACTTTTAAATTTATAATCCAAACCAAACTAATAAAATTTGGGTTTTTCAGTCTCGTGGTTTTCAGTAAAGTAATCATACAAACATATAATTAACTTGTGCTCCTAATATTTCTTTAGTCCTACCTAAATACAACTATCTATGGAGTTTCTTAAGAAAATAACATAAAATATGAGATGAATTATAACACTAAAATATTCAAAAAAAAAATATAATAATAAAATTGTATAAAATAAATATTGCAAATTAATAAGTCATAATAAGTATTAGTCACATGATTAAACATTAAAGAAAAAAAAATTAGGCTATGTATTTTAAATGTGTAAGCTAATGTAAAACTAAAGAACAAATATTCAACATTATTGTCATTCTTAGTGTTGAATTAATTTGTTTTGTTAGCATTAGTATTGATTTGATTTTGATTTGAGTTCTATTAGAGTTACTAATATCTACGGACTATAACCTTTATTAGACCATTCAAAATTCTAGGTCTCAAAAACTTGAAATAATATGTTAAAAGATAAAAATTAGAGTAAATTTTAGGAATAGCAAAGATAAAAATCATATTAGCGCGTGCTCTATTACTACAAATTTGTTATTTGCACTCCATAGCCAAATTATGTTTGTTATGGAGCATCTGATTATAAATCGCGGCGATTTGTATAAATCAAGTGTTAATTCATCGGTGTCTATGAAAATTGTGTTTGTATATGTATATGTTCTCTGTATTAGGCTAGAGTCGCGAGAGATATTGGGAGAGAGGAGAGATGCAAGCGATAGAGGGCAGAGAGTGGAGAGAGGCAAGCGATAGAGGGCAGAGAGTGGAGAGAGGTGAATTGTATATGTATATCGGTTAGAAAATTGTATATATGTAACTATTATGTCTATGTATCAATGATTATGTTTGTATAACTCCATAAAATTTGAACTCGTATACAATTGAATCGAGTTGAAACGTACATTTGTATTTGTATATCACATCTCTCTCGCTTTATACAAACACAAATTATACATTGCATTTTGTATAATTTGTGTTTGTATAAAGCGAGAGAGAGAGGGAGAATATTTGTATTTGTATAATTATAACGGTATAGGACAGAGAGATATGTATTTGTATTTGTATATACAGTCTCTCTTGCTTTATACAAACACAACCCACAAAGTATACATTTGTGTTTGTATAAAGTGAGAGAGGCGAAGGAGAGATGACTGAAAAAGAGGAGAGTGGCGAGCGAGATTCCAGAGAGGCGGGAGAGAGGCGAATGACAAGAAATTTGGTGTGAATTGGAATTAAATGAAAAGGTAGCTATATCATTTATTTTGAATTAATAGTTTGCTCTAATGCACAATTTTCCCTAAAATTTATGAAAAAATATAATAAATATTTAGAAATTATATCAAAGTAAATATGTTTATGTATCAAATAAATTTTAAAAATCATATATATAATGTCGGATTGATTTGATCTCGGATTAATTTTTATTAGTTAAAACCAAACTAACGCAAATATAGTCGGGAGTTTTTTTCAATACCAAACCAAACCATTAGTCGGATTATTTTTTTCAATTTGAATCTTTGCGGTTTCATTCCATTTTCGGTTCAATTTTATACGCCTTTAATGCCATCACGTTGTCTATATATAATTTTATTATACATATAGATTGTTCTATTGCGAGAAGAACATATAGGATAGGTGAAAATTTTCCATGACAGTGCTATATTGGGGCAATCTTCAATTATCCGATTTAAAAATAATAAAGTTAGCAAAGTGTTTTACATATTTCTGGTTTGAAAATAAGAACATACAGTTGGAACAAATAATTATTAGTCCTTCCATCCCAATTTATGTGACACTTTTCAGATTTCGAGATTCAAACAAGTCTTTATTTGACCGTAAATTTTTCATATATCTTTTAATTATTTTGAATTGTCAATTATTGTGACTTATAGTACTTTTTACGTAGTTTACAAATATATAAATTTCATTTAAAAAAAATTGAAGATTTCACGCGCAAATTTTCGATCAAACTTAAATTGTTTGACTCTCAAAGAACGTAAAGTATCACAAAAATTGGGACAGAAGAAGTATATTGCATCGAAGGATATATCAAGTAACCAAAGCATAGGAAGGTAACAAAACGTTTAGGTCTACACTATATAACGTGCCAACAATATCCTTAACACATCAATATAGGACCTTAGTAAAGGTTAGGTGTGTCTCAGGGATTTTGGGCATAGGCTGGGGGGTACTTATGCATTTTCCCTTGAAGTTTATATTAACTAGAATTAGTTGATATAGTTGGCAATATAGTTGTTGCTTTGGCTCATTCTGTAATAGAGTTGTTACAAGTTGTAGGATTAAGAATTTAAATGTATGATTATTGAAATCTGTAATCACTTGTTGCTTGAAAATAGTAAAGAGCAGTTTGGAAATCCTGTGGGACATGTCGTGATTTTTCCTCCTTTCCACGTAAACATCCTTGTTGTTTCATTATGTACTTTATCTTTTACTGTGTTATAGTGTGTTAAGGACCTTGTCTAGGTGTGGTGGACTCGTATAACTTATCAAGACCAAAATTTGATTTAAATCATTTTCCTAATTCTTGAGTAACTTATTATTTTAAAAGGGGATAAGCCACAGGTACCCCTCCTAGACTATGACTGAAATCCTAGAGGCACATCTAAACTTAACTGGAGTCCTATTACCCCCCTCCCTAAACTAATTTAAATAGGAATAAATACACGACAAACGCTGACATTGCACAATAACGAGTGTGCACTCTCTTGAAGGCAAGTGATGAGTGCTCAAATTGGACACATGTCATTTTTTGATTTGTAACTTTAATAATTAGTTAGTACACTTATTTATTGATATTAAAACTTATATATATTTAATTATTTTTATTTTTTAAAAAAATATTTATTATAATTTCTTTCTCACTTTAAACTTTTTAAAATTAATTTATTATCTTTTCACTTTTAATTATTTAAAAAAAAATTATGTGTATTTTTTTTAAATAATTTAAAAGTGTCCTTTAATTTTAACGTTTTAATTTTTTAATGTTTTATTTAATTTTCTTCACTTATTTTGATATCCATTCAAAACTTAACTTATTTTAAATACAAAACATTTGTAATTAAATTTGAAATCAAATCAAAACGAAAGACAAAGAAAATAAAAGAGAAAAAACAATGAATGAAGGTAAAAAAAAAATGTTTCGATACAAGGTTTAAAAAATGTATATTAACTTAATTTAAATACAAGATAAAGAAAATAAGAATAATTTTGTTTTAAAAAAAAATATTTACACACGTGGCAGACGAGTATGTACAAACACAACCAACTTGGGTGGTTGAAGGTGTCACGTCAGTACAAAATACGAAAAAAATGAGTTTAGGGGGTAATAGGACCCCAGTTAAGTTTAAGTGTGTCTCTGGAATTTCGTTCATAATCTAGGGGGTACTTGTGTCTTATATCATTTAAAAGAAAAGATATTTTTTAAAGTATTTTATTCAACCAAACATAAAAAATAAATTAAAAATATATTTTGAAAGTAATTTTGTTCTCACTAAACCCACCTTAAAACAGAAATGAAAGAAAGGAAAAATCATTCTTAGTTAGGAATAGGGGTGTACAAAACCGAACCAAACTGCAAATCGAGAAAAAAAACCCGACTAGTGGTTGGTTTGACTTGGTTTGGTATTGAAAAAAAAACCCCAACTATATTTGGGTTGGTTTGATTTTAACTAAAAAAAACAACCCGAGGCCAAACCAACCAGACATTGTATATATAATTTAAAAAAAAATTATACATAAAAATATTTACTTTGATATAATTTTAAAATATTTCTTATACTTTTTCATAGTTTTTATCTTTTAATATATTATTTCAAGTTTGAAACTTAGAATTCTGAATGATTCAATAAAGATCAAAGTCCACAGATGTTGGTAATTATAATAAAGCTTAAATCAAAATCAAATTAATACTAATGCAAAAAGAAAATCAATTCAACACTAAGAATGAAAATAATATTGAATATTTGTTCTTTAGTTTTACATTGGTTTAGACAATTCAAATACATAATCTAATTTTAATATTCTTTAATATTTAGTCATGTAACTAATACTTATTAAACTTATTTTAGCATGATTTAATATTTTTAAATTATGATCATTTTTATTATGACTTGTTAATTTACAATATTTGTTTTACGCGATTTCATTATTATTATTTTTTTGTTGGATATTTTAGTGTCATTACTTATATCATATTTTGTGTTATTTTCTTAAGAAACACCTTAGATAGTTGTATTTTGGTAGGACTAAGGAAATATTTGAAGTACAAATAAATTATATGTTTGTATGAATACTTTACCGGAAAAACCCAAAAATCCGAAAAACTCAAAAAAATCCGATAAAACCCGAGGTTGAAAAACCCAAGTTTTATTGGTTTGGTTTGGTTTATAGATTTAAAAATCCGACACAAATGGTTTGATTTGATATTTGAAAAACTCAAACCAACCCGGTCATGTACACCCTAGTTAGGAAGGAAAGAAAGGAAAGTTGCACCAAAATGATTTTGGCAACTCGTTAATTTGCCCAAAAAATCACAACACACAATTGTCCTTTGAGATCCTATGTCCTCACAAATAAAATGTAATATTTTGCAAATTATTTGTTTTAATATAAATTTTGGGTCACACATAATTGATGCTCGAGCATCCACTATACTTTGGCCTAACCTAGGTCCACCTCTGAACAAAATACCATTGATATAAAAGGAAAAAAGGTATGGTATATTTCTTAGCTTTGCGATGTAGAATTGATATATCTCTCATTAAAAAAACTATTACAAAGTTAACCACATGTACCCTTTTTATCTAATGGAATCAAAAACATTATTTCAAGTTTATATCTTTTTATTTTTCATTTAATCCATATAGGGGTATATATGATCGTTCTAACTTCTAAGAAAGTTAAGGATATATTTTATCTTTTTCCATGTTTTTTTTTACTTCTGTTTTTCAAGTGCTAATTTGAATTTTAAATATCTCCTTTATAGATGTATTTGCTTATTATTATTTGAATTTGTTGTTCTTATTTAATCTTTTCATTCATTGTTAGTATAAAAATGTGAGAATTAAGATAGGAGACGTTTGTGTATTATACATTTATCTTTTCATTCATGATTAGATGCATTTGGTTTAAAACGATTGGTCTACAAAAGATTTCAATGGTGCTTTGTCTCTTTCTTTATTAATTAACTATTAAAATGCTACAATTAATTAAACATTGAATTGTTCAATCATTTGGATGATTTCTGTAATAAAACACCCGAGATTATTATTTTTTGTTGAGGGATGGTTTGGCAAGGTGTATAAAAATAATGTTAAATAGAGTGTATCAATAATATTTGTATTAGTAATGCTTGTATTGACATGCTTATTTGGTTTAGTTTATTAAAAATAACATGCATTGCATAAAAATATTTATTATTTTATTTATAAAAATATCCATAGACCATAATTATGGTAGAAGAGATGTAAAAAGGGTTTTGAGGAGTAATTAGGTCTTTAAACGTGTTAATGCATGCATTAAACTTCCTTGCATTACTTTTTTTTTAAAAAAAAAAAGGGGGTGGGGGGAGGGAAATAGGGGAGAGGATTACAATATGGGAATATATCAGACCCTCACCAACAAGGTGAGAATTCAGGTAACCAACGTATATCATTTTGGCTAACAAATAATGACATTAATGAGCTTTTTCTCAAATGAAAATGGCATAGATAAGCCAATTTTTTTAACGGATGACATAAATGAGTCTTTTCACAAAGTTTGATGACATATTTGAGTCTTTTTCAAATTATTAATTGAAAAGAATGTATGCAAAATGTAAAATTAATAAAAGAAAAAAGAAAATAAATAAATAGAAATGGTGATCAATATGCCACATAGGGGTCTACATGACCGGATTGGTTTGGTTTTTTTAAATATCAAATCAAATCATCTGTGTTGAATTTTTAAATTTTAAACCAAATCAAACTAATAAAATTCGAATTTTTCAACTTCGGAATTTCTGTAAAGTAATCATACAAGCATATAATTAACTTGTGTTCGTAATATTTCTTTAGTCCTACCTAAATAAAACTATCTAAAGTGTTTCTTAAGAAAATAACACAAAATATGAGATGAATGATGACACTAAAATATTCAATAAAAATATAATAATAAAATCGCATAAAATAAATATTGCAAATTAACAAGTCATAATAAGTATTAGTTACATGATTAAACATTAAAGAAAAATTAAAATTAGGTTATGCATTTTAAATGTGTAAACCAATGTAAAACTAAAGAACAAATATTAAACATTATTGTTTTTCTTAGTGTTGAATTAATTTGTTTTGTTAGCGTTAGTATTGATTTGATTTTGATTTGAGTTTCATTGAGTTACTAATATCTACGAACCATAACCTTTTATTAGACCATTCAAAATTCTAGATCTCAAAAACTTGAAATAATATGTTAAAAAGATAAAAACTATGAAAAAGTATAAGAAATATTAAGAATTTATATCAAGTAAATATGTTTATGTATAAAATAAAATTTAAAAGTCATATATACAATGTCGGGTTGATTTGGTCTCGGGTTGATTTTTATTAGTTAAAACCAAACTAACACAAATATAGTCGGGAGTTTTTTTCAATACCAAACCAAACCATTAGTCTGATTTTTTTTTTTCCGATTTGAGCCAATTTGTGGTTTGATTCAATTTTCAGTTCAATTTTATACACCTCTAATGCCATCACTTTGTCTATGTATAACTTTATTATATATATATAGATTGTTCGATTGTGAGAACATGCATAGTATAGATGAAAATCATCCATAACAGTGCGTATATTGGTGCAATTAGGGTTGTTCATGGTTATGGTTAAAAAATCAAATCGAACCGCAATTCGAACCAAACCGATTAAAAAAACCGATATTTGATTTGATTTGATTAGGTTTTGTTTTACATTTTGAAAAACCGATACTATTTGGTTTGGGTTTGGTTTTACTAAAAAATAACTGCAAAAAAAGCCAAACCGAACCGATAAATAATTAGATATATAAATATTTTATTAAATTTTAAGTAACTTAAGTTTTAAGTTTACCATTTTCTCAATCCCAACACGTAAATTTTAGTCCATCTATTACAATCATAAGTCTAAGTCTATCAAAATTCATTACTTTAGTCTTTACCTACCATGTCTTCCATAAGATAGTTACACCTTCTCTTAATTGAATCACTTTGTTCGTGTAATGACAACTTCAGTATTGTTTAATTGCTTAATTGAACCAACAATAACTTTTCAGTGGATTGTTCATGCACTAGGTGTTTGTGTCAATCAAGATACGTATGTCCACAAAAATTTATTACTTTCAAAATGAAAAAACCAGAAAAACTGAACTAAATCGTCAATAACCAAACCACGGTTATTTTTTTCGTATGGTTTGGTTTGGTTTTAGAAATTCAAAAAATTGACTAGATTGGTTTGATTTTGATTTTAACCAATAACCGATCTAAACCGAACCACGAACACCCCTAGGTGCAATCTTCAATTGTCCGATTTAAAAATAACAAAGTTAGCAAAGTGTTTTACATATTTCTGGTTTGTAAAGAAGAACATACAGTTGGAACAAATAATTATTAGTTCCTCCGTCCCAATTTATGTGACACTTTTCCAATTTCGAGATTCAAACAAGTCTATCTTTGACCGTAAATTTTTCATATATCTTTTAATTATTTTGAATTGCCAATTATTGTGACTTATAGTACTTTTATGTAGTTTACAAATATATAAATTTCATTTCAAAATAATAGAAGATTCCACGCACAAATTTTCGGTCAAACTTAAATTGTTTGACTCTCAAAAAACGTAAAGTATCACAAAAATTGGGACAGAGGAAGTATATTGCATCGAAAGATATATCAAGTAACCAAAGCATAGGAAGGTAACAAAACGTTTAGGTCTACACTAAATAACGTGCCAACAAAATCCTTAACACATCAAACTTAAATCGTGAATCGGTCTCTCTGTTCTAGAGTGATGAGAAAATGGGGACACCGGTTAAGCTACATCCGCTATCAACAATGAAAATATTACCCGATACATATTCTGATGCATGAAGGTTTAAATACCTTACGACTGATGTTATAGCTGGATTTGTCATTCCAAAATCTCTCAAAGGAACAATTTTCGAAACAACTCGTTTGTACGATTCCTTTTGTATAAGACTCTCTGTTATCTCAGATCTGAAAATTGCTGGTGCTATTGAGTTCACTCTAATATTGTATACTCCCATTTCAAGTGCCATCATCTGCAATAATTCGAAGAAATTAAATGGAAAATTTGATAAAACGTCAATGCCTAGCTCATAACGTACCCTAGTGAACATGTCAAGAGCCATCTTTGAAGAAGCGTAAGCAACAGACCCGGGCAATAGTACCCGATTCAGACCAGAAACTGAAGAGATATTAATAACAAATCCTCCGCCCTGTTTAGCATTGCGCATGCGTCTACAGACGTATTTTGACACCAACCATGCCCCTCTGAGATTGGTGTTAAAGGTATGTTCCCACTCCTCCTCTGACAATTCTAGTGAAAAGCTCACACTACCTATATAAATATATTATATGATATTATCAGTGGCGGAGTCAAAAATTTCACAAAGGGTGTACAGAAACAGCAGCTTATGTTATTTAATTATTTCGTGTATCATTTTACTTATATATATGGTAGTATTTTCTTTCTGATGAAGGGTGTCTTTTTTGAGAGATTACAATTATCTGCAACCATACCTCTAATGCCGGCGTTGTTAATCAAGGTATCGATACGTCCAAAGGCATTCCAAGCTATTTGTACAGCGACCTCAATGGTAGCACCATTGGACGTGACATCAAGCTCGAGGGCGACTGCTCGCTGGAGACCCTCTGAATTAATGTGGTTGCAGAGACATTTCAACCTGTCAATACGACGAGCAGCAGCGATGATGCTGCAACCGGCTTTGGCCAAGTCGAGACACAACTCTCGCCCAATTCCAGACGACGCCCCTGTAACCATCACTACTTTCCCCTTCAGGTCTTTCCACGGCTCCATTTTTCTTAGGGAATTGGGAAGGATAATATAATGTTACAAGGTAGGAAGTTATATAGAAAACATGATGTGTGTTATATTGCACTCCATTTACTTTTTGGGCCAAAAATGCCCTTTGACCTTAACTTTTTGGGACATAAATGACCTCATTGCTAAGTCCACACTCATGAGGTGGATGCAGGATAATATTGTACAAAATTTCATGTACTTTTTTCGTCTAATAGAAGTGAAAAAATTAATTTTAATTTTTTATTTTAAAAAAAGATAATCCTAAATGCTGAGGTGACATCTCATGAAGGCAAGTGAAAAGCCAAAAAAATGAGAAAAGTTTGATCAATATTAGACGAAATTTTTTATTTTGTACCACGCACACTTATTGTAAGTTGTATGAGGGCATCTTTGGCTGCCATTTGTATATTCTGGGACCCACTGGCTTCTATTTACTTATTTCAATAGTAGTTGTATGAGGGCATCTTACTTTTTCCCTTCTTCAATTTTAATATTTTCTCTTACTTTTTCTTTCTCATCACGGAGTCTTCTTTTTTCAGCTTCTTTAACTCTTAACTTAATTTTAATTTTAATTCATTGAGAAACTTTGGGTTTAAAAATAAATGGGAGGAAAATAAATTAAAATAATATATAAAATTTAAATTCTATTTTTGGATGAGTTTGAAGAAGTTAATGATAGTGAAACTAAAAAATAAATTGAACTCACACCAATAAAGTATAAATTTATATAGTCAACTAATTAAACTACTAAAATTCAACCGACTTTAGTTATTACACTTAAATATACAATCTATTTTTAATTGCTTAATTATTAAATTTATTTTTTGTTTATTTTATAACCACTTAATATATCTGAATACTTAATATTTATAATAATATGTTAATGATATTAAGCACCCAATTATCTTTTATTCATTTTATATTTGTTAAATTTTTTATTTGCTTGGCATCAATACGATAATATATTATTGCTAATATTAATTTTGTGTTTCTTGTTTGAAATTTTCTCTTTGAATTTTCTTTATACTTGATGTTTTAAGATATGAAGTGAAAATTTTAAAGATTCAATTTTTTCCGATGTTACAAAAATTAATAGTAATATCAATACTTTTATAATAAAAAAAAGATCTATAGGAATGTTGGTAAAAAAGGGTGCAGAAATAAAATAAAAAAATGTAAATGAAGAACAAACTAAAATTTGAGAAAATGGAAGAGTGAGACAAAAAGTGTGACAAGGAAAGGGACCCACAAATGCACTTGTCAAAAGCAAATTGTGCCCTCATACAACTATTGTTGGTTGTACCTCAAACATCATAAATTTTTTCAATATTAGACACATATCCTTTTTTAATTGATCATTTTATAATTCATTAGTACACATAACTAGTGAATTTATCCGCGCTTTGCGCGACATAAAAAACACAAATAATTTACTAAACTCAAAAATTGATGAACGTTTATCTGCTGCGGCTGCCGCTTTCTTTATGCAGTGCTTCATTCTCTGCGAAAAACCCATATGCAGGATTCTTTTACCTGATTATAATGAGTCAAGATTATATATATATTCAGGTTTATTATTTTCTTGACTTACAGTATTCCCTGGATACAAATTAATTCCCAGAGATGTGGGGAACACAAAATAGACAAATATGCCCAACATATTTTAATTAGCCAAATAATACTTTTATTTGTCCCAATTTGTTGTTAAAAATTAAATTTGCCATTTCATGTTACATCTTTGAAAAAGAGAAAGCAGAGTAAAGGATGATAAATTGTCTTTGTTTTGGTTGTTAAGAGAGCCAAAACAAAGACTTTTCATGTTACATCTTTGACTAATACATGTGTTATTACAAGTGTTAGGACTAATATGAACTATATATAGTTTCCAGCATTCATTGACTTGAGAAAGATTAATAGTCTTTCATATTGTGTGACACATTGAATGTGAATATATAATAGACAACTCTAAAATTGGCTGAAAATGATTAGGTGACCTTCCTGGAATTGATAACTCCAAAGAGACAATTAAATGTGTATGGTAAATTTCTTTGCTTAATATATGTATATACATACTCATCAAACTCATTGAATAGACGAACAAAGCAAAGATTTCTTGATTTCTTCTCTACCAACTTATTAATTGGTTATTTTAGTGTAGAAATGGGTTATGTAAAACTTGCATCTTTTATGCTATATCCCTTCCTCTGTCAACTTTATTTCTCCGCATCCTTACCTTATTTGTGCCCCGAAGATCAAGATCTTTTCCTTCTACGATTCAAGCACATGTTTACAATAAATCCTAATGCTTCTGCTGTTTGTGACTTTTCACATCCAAAAACACTTTCATGGAACAAAAGCACAAATTGTTGCTCATGGGATGGAGTTTATTGTGATGGGATGACACGACAAGTGATTGAGATCAACCTCACTTGTAGCCAACTTCATGGCAAGTTTCATTTCAACAGTAGCCTCTTTCAACTCTCCAATCTCAAAAGGCTTGGTTTTTCTGGTAATGATTTCTCTGCATCCAATATTTCACCTAAATTTGGTGGATTTTCTAACTTGACGCATCTTGATTTGTCGTATTCAAGTTCTACCGGTCTAATCCCTTATGAAATCTCCCACCTCTATAAATTACGTGTTCTTAATATTCGGAGTTATTATCCATATGGTCTTAGATTCGGACCTCAGAATTTTGAACTGCTCCTTAGGAACTTAACCCAGTTAAGAGATCTTCAACTTGACTTTGTGAATATCTCTTCCACCGTTCCTCTAAATTTCTTTTCTTATTTAACAACTCTAAGGCTTCCATACACACAATTACGTGGGGTATTGCCCGAAGGAGTTTTCCACCTTTCTGACTTAGTATCTCTTGATTTAACATACAATCCCCAGCTCAATGTTAGGTTTCCTACGACAAAATGGAATAGTAGTGCATCACTCATCAATTTACGGCTCAGTCATATGAATTTTACTGGTGAGATACCTGAATCATTTGGCTATTTAACTTCACTGTATGCCTTGGACATGAGTTTTTCTAATCTCTCAGGTCCCATTCCTAAACCTCTATCGAATCTCACCCACATAGAGACTTTGATCCTTTGTAATAACAATCTTGAAGGACCGATTTCCCCTTTCTTGAGATTTGGAAAGCTCTGGGAGTTATCATTTCGAAATAACAACTTCGATGGCCAACTTGAGTGCTTATCCTTTAACAGAAGCTGAACGCAACTTGTAATTTAGATTTTTCGTCCAATTTCCTAACTGGTCCAATTCCATCCAACGTAAGCGGACTGCAAAACCTACAATGGCTCATCTTGTCATCAAACCACTTGAATGGGACTATACCATCCTGGATATTCACCCTTTCTTCACTAACTGATTTAGACTTGAGTAATAACAATTTCAGTGGAAAAATTCAGGAGTTCAAGTCCAAAACATTGTCTTACGTTACTCTAAAACAAAATCAACTGGAAGGTCCTATTCCAAAATCATTCCTAAACCAGCAGAGCCTAGAAGTTCTTTTCCTTTTGCTAAATAATCTCAGTGGACAGATTTCTTCAACTATCTGCAATCTGAAAACACTAGCAGGGCTAGATCTTGGAAATAATAATTTGAAGGGAACGATCCCACGATGTCTGGGTGAGATGAGTGCAGTTGGAGTTTTGGATTTGAGCAACAATAATCTTAGTGGGACAACTAAAACTACTTTTAGTATTGGAAACCAACTCAGCGTCATTAAATTGCATGGGAATAAGCTAGAGGGGAAAGTCCCACGATCTTGGATCAATTGCAAGTATTTGGAAGTTCTTGATTTAGGTAACAATGAGTTGAATGATACATTTCCAAAATGGTTAGGAACTCTACCAAATTTGAAAATTGTAAGCTTGAGATCAAATCAGTTGCATGGTCACATCAAAGTTTCAAAGAACAAAAACTTGTTTGCCCAATTTCAAATTCTAGATGTCTCATCCAATGGGTTTAGTGGGAATTTACCAGCAAGTCTTTTTGAGAATTTTCAAGCCATGAGGATAAATGATTCGAACCTGAGAACCCCAGGGTATGTAGGAGATACATTTACTATTATGAGTTTCCTCCGAGAACCCCAGGGTATGTATGAGATACATTTACTATGTATGAGTCTCCTTCGAGATACCCAGGGTATGTAGGAGATCATTTTTCTATTTATGAGTATGTGATCGCTATTAAAGCAAAGGGACGAGATCTTGATTCCGTTTGAGTTTTTGCTAAAAACATAATCATCAATCTCTCTAATAATAGATTTGAAGGTTATTGACGAGTCCACAAATTGGACTCATTTAGGGCTATATTTTAATAGAAATTGTGTCCTCAAATGCTTATTTTATCTCAATATCTGATGAAAACCCTTAAGTTTCAGGTATTTGAAGTTTGAAGGAAAGCATGGACACTATGTAGCAAAAAAGAATGAAAAGGCAGAAAAGAACGAAGAAATGAAGGCCTGAGGATCGCCGAGTCCACTTGGCGAGTCGCCGTAGGGTCTTACTTCGCCTTTTGTTCAAGATTTGGATTTGGGTCTCTTGGATCGCCGTAGGGTTTCATCTTCAAGATTTGGATTTGAGTCTCTTGGATTCTTCAATTTTGGCCTGTATCAAGACTTAAATCTTCATACCCAGTTGAATGCGAGCTCAATTTGGTATAAATTTCTGTCTCTTATACATGTGTGGCTAAAAAACCCCAATTCTTGAGGTGTGATTTAGCGAATATGGGTTAGGATAATCGTTGGGTCTTGCTTGCTGATAGTTTAATCGTAGTTTAATTATGATTTCGTTTAGTAGTTGTGGATGAATTTAATGAATTTGTAGTTGCAAATACAAGTTTATTTATGTGTTTTTGGCTTGCTCGAGAGAGAGGTCGTAAAACTAAAACTACTTAATTGATAGCCGGTGGGAGTAGGTCGACATGAGGTTCATCTCGAGAGAGTGAATCCTAGTCTCATTCCCACATACTCAGCTCGAGAGAGTGAGTGGGTTAAGGCGTAGGCTGGTCTTCATACAACAAGTGGGTGTCCGAGAGGAACGCATTTGAAATGGGGTAAGTTGCTCGAGAAAGAGCTTATCCCCCTTAAAGTTTAGCCTAGTCGCAATTATTCTATGAATCTTCTATCGAAAGCATGTACCCAATAATCTAGCTTAACCCATATTCCCTTCACATCCCAAGGATCCCCTCTCATTTCTTAGAAATCCTTGTTTATTTTGCTGCTTTTACTTACTTATGACAAAACCCAACATTGTTAATTGACACTCTTGTGCCCCCTTTAATTTACAATGTTTTTAATCGTTAATGTCTTTAGCTATGATTAGTTAGAACTAAATTTTATTTTTCTGTTAATTCTCAAAACCACTCCCTTGGGAACGATCCCAACCCTTGGTTGGGTTACTAAACTATTGTACGATCGTAGACACTTGCATCGAAAGTCCCAACTCTTGGTTGGGTTGCTAAACTATTATACGATCGTAGACACTTGCATCGGAAGTTGTGTCTTGATTACACAAACATCAGTTATATTCCAAGTATTGTTGGAGATCTCGTTGGACTTCATACGTTGAACTTATCTCATAATCGCTTATAAGGTCATATACCAGCATCACTGCAACATTTATCTATACTTGAATCGTTGGATCTCTCATCTAACAAAATCGGAGGAGGAATTCCACAACAACTTGCATCCCTCACATTTCTTGTAGTCTTAAACCTTTCTCACAATCATCTTGTTGAATGTATCCCCAAAGAAAAACAATTTGATACATTTGAGAGGAGTTCATACCAAGGAAATGATGGATTACGTGGATTTGCCACTTCCAAAAGATTATGGTGGTGATGATGGGGTATCACAAAGGACAACTCCAGTTGAGCTAGATCAAGGAGAAGGCGAAGATTCAACAATGATCAGTTGGTAGGCAGTTCTCATGGGTTACAGTTGTGGTCTAGTTGTTGTACTATCCTTAATATACATAATGCTGGCAACCCAATCTCCAACTTGGTTTTCGAGGATGGTTGAAGAATTAGAGCACAACATTATTACGAGAGTGTAAAAGTACAAGAAAAGAAAATACTGTATAATCTCCAGGTATTTAACTTGATCATCAGAAGATTTTAAAAAAACATCAATGTATATGTTCTACCTCTTTCATCCTTAAGCTCTTAACTTAATCAAATTCTTCATTTTTGAAAATTGCAGGATTCAAGTCTAATATGCTGGTTGGTGATGCTAATAAAAGTTATTATGTTGGTGATGTTTCTCAAGTGTTCATTACCATATGAATAAAAGCAGAGTTTTCGTTTATTACATATTCGACTGCAAAATGAATAAAAGAAGAGTTTTTGTTTATTACATATTCGACTGCAAAGTTCAGTTAATGAATTTATGAAGTTATCTTGCCTTTTTCTTAATTACATTAAGTAATATCAATAACTAAACTGATAAGTGCTAACGCTCCCAGATATTTTGATGATCTCCTCACAAGTGCAGGGACCTGGTCCTCTGCAGAGTATGCTCGTCCAGTGTCATATGTTGTACCGCTGTAAAAGCTGTCTGCGTCAGAAAGTTGGTGAAGTCACAATATACTTCACCAATCAGAAGCGACGAGGTATTTTGTACAATGGATAATAACTCTTCATGACTAATATATTCCAAAACACAAACAACAAATTATTCATTCATTCAAAGTGAGATATTTCAAGCTTTAAACAGCAGGGACCTGATCGATTGCTTCAAATGCTTCCTGTACCAGTTGTTACTTTGTTTGCTTGTAATCGTGCTTATATTGTAGGAATCTTTTCGCTTTGTTAGAAACGTTTCAAGCTTGTGTGAATCATTGTAAGAACTTAAGTTGTGCGTAACTTAGTGTCTTACGTCAAAGTTTATATTAATCTGTTAGGATTAGTATTGTGGGCAGTGTTGTATCTGCTTAGGCTCGTCTAAGTGATATGAGGTATTGCTTAGTGTGGAGATTAGTAGGTTAATCTCATTTTGTAAACTGGTTTTTACTTTTTCTTGAGAAGACTAATAAAAGCAGTTTGAAAATTCATGTGAGACAAGTCGTGGTTTTACTCCATTGAGCAAGGAGGTTTCCACGTAAAGTTGTGTGTGCAATCTTTACTTTCATCATTCAGTTTACTTTTTGTTATTGTAACTGTGTTAAGGACCTGGTCCTATCTAGGCTAGTGGATGCATACATTCCAACAAGTGGTATCAGAGCTTGACTTTTTAGTTTGGTTAACACCAAGAAAAGAAAAGATCCTGAAGGAATGACAACTTCACCCAATAAGGAAGAAGGTCAGTCATCTACCAGACCATCCTGCTTTAATGGACATTACTACGGGTGGTGGAAGAATCGCATGCATGATTACGTAAATGCTGAAGACACTGAGTTGTGCGACGTGATTTTTGACGGATCATACATTCCTACGAAGGAAGTGAAAGATGGAGAGCTCACTACAATAGTTGTCAAAACCAGGAAAGAGTACAATGAAGCAGATAGGAAAAAGATAGAGAAAAATTATAAGGCAAAAAAGATTCTAGTATGTGGAATCAGATCAGACGAATATAACCAAATCTCAGCCTGTGAGACGGCCAAGGAGATATGGGACTCTCTTCAAACTGCTCATGAGGGAACTACACAAGTGAAGGAGTCGAATGTTGATATGCTTACGACTCAGTACAAGAATTTTTGTATGAAGGAAGGTGAAACCATCTTCGAGATGAACTCAAGATTCACTTCTATAGCCAACGAGCTGAGATGTCTTGGTGAACCTATTCCTTTGAGAAAACAGGTTCGAAAGATTCTCAAAGTGCTTCCCAAGTCTTGGGAAAGCAAGGTGAATGCTATAACTAAAGCAAAAGATTTGAAGACACTTGCCATGGATGAGCTGATTGGCAATCTTCAAACCTATGAACTCAACAAGCAACAGGAAACAACCATGAAGGAAGGAAAGAAGGAGAAATCCATCGCTTTGAAAACTTCTCAAAATGATGTGACTGAAGAGGAGGATGAAATGGCCTATGTCACAAAAAGGTTTCAGAAGATCATCAAGAAGCATGGAGGTTTTCAAAAGAAAGCTTCGTCTAACAGAGCTGCAAATGCATATGATCTTTGTCACAAATGTGGAAAACCTGGTCACTTTATGAGGTATTGCCCCAGTCAGAAGCAGGAAACTCAGGATTTCAAACCTCGCAGAAGGGACCATGTCTCAGACTATGCCAAGAGAAAAGTTCATGCTGATCAACTAGTGAAGAAAGCTCTGGTAGTGTGGGGTAACTCATCAAGTGAGTTTGAAGAAGAGATAGACAGTCTGGAGGATGTCTCAATGATGGCTGTAGAAATGATGAGACGGTCTACAACTCCATTTTTTCTCTAATGGAAAATTCTGACGATGAAGAGGATCTAAATGAGGTAACTCTTCTTGATCTCAAAAATGATCTAGATACTCTTTCTATCAATAGATTGATAAAACTTGCTGCTCTATTGATTGACTTTGTTGATGAACTAACATCTGAAAACCTGACGACAAATAAAATGTTGAGTCTGTGTGAGGATGAAAACTCAGCTTTTAACTCTCAAATTTTTGAACTGAGTGTCAGGATAGGTATCCTTGAGACTGAGAGTCTGGAACCTAATGAGGGACCTGGTACCTCTAAGGGTGGGAAGCAAAAAATCAATAACTTTGAGGTTGAACTAGAAGAGAAACTTAAGGCCTCTGAGTCTAAGTTAACTGCCTCTCTAGAAAGAAATTCTCAACTAATGAAGGACTTAAGTAAGATCAAAGAAGAACTGAACCACTCTCTCAAGTGGACTGACTCTTCTAAGATCCTCACTAACTTAGCAAGCCAACAGTTCAATAACAGGAAGGGGCTAGATTGTAGATAGATAGAGCCTCCTTACAATCCACATAGTAAATATGTGTTAGTTTCAGAAAACCTTCTATGTACCCACTGTGGCAAAAATGGTCATCTGAAAGAGAAGTGCGAGAAGCTGATGAGAGTAAAAGAAAGTTAGGAGAAGTTTCTTAAGTCAAGAAAAGTTGTTGAGAAAAATAAAAGGGTACCTGGTCCTGGCTACCATTTTAGCAAGAATACTTTACCCCCATGGATAGGAAGGTTTCTCATTAAGCCTTTTGACAGTTTTTAGGAACTCCAGCTGAAGTAGGTTCCTAAGTCTAATAAGTGATTCTTGTGCAGAAAAGAGGGAACAGTCAGTGCTGGTACATGGATAGTGGATGCTCAAGGCATATGACTGGAAACACTCTAAACTTCCTCTCTTTAGAAGCACACCAATGTGGTGGTGTGTCATTTGGGGGTGGAAAGAAAGGTTGTATCCTTGGTATTGGCAAGATATGAAGAACATCAGATCACTCATAGACAGTGTACTCTATGTGGATGGTCTGAAGTTCAATTTCTTAAGTGTATCTCAAATTTGCGACAAGGGAAATGAAGTCAAATTCATGTCTGATGGGTGTGTTGTTACAAACTGTGCAACCAAGAAAATTGTGATGTTTGCAAAAAGAGTCAAGAATATGTACACTCATGATCTTGATTCTATTGAAGGGGACAACCTTTCATACCTGAGTGCTCAAGTTGACAATGCAAATCTTTGGCATCGACGACTAGGTCATGCAAATTCCTCTTTACTAAACAAGTTTGTTGCAGGGGACCTGGTCCGCAGATTACCAAAGCTGAAATTTTCAAATGATAAAGTTTGTGATGTCTATGCAAGAGGGAAACAAACATGATCATCCTTTAAGGCTAAGAAGGGAGTGAGCACAACCAGACCTTTGGAGCTTCTCCACATGGATCTATGTGGACCTGTCAGAATTCAAAGCAGAGGAGGTAAGAAGTATATTCCTATAGTTGTTGATGGTTTCTCTAGGTACACCTGGAATATGTTTCTGCGGAAAAAGGACGAGACTGCTGGAATTCTGGTTACCTTTGCCAAAGCTATTCAACTGAAGGTCAACTCCAAGATTTCTAGTATAAGGTCTGATCATGGCACATAGTTTGAAAATTGTCAGATTGAAAGTTTTTGTACTGAAAATGGAATCAATCACAATTTCTTTGCACCAAGAACTCCTCAGAAAAACGGAGTGGTTGAAAGGAAGAATAGGACATTGGTTGATATTGCAAGGACTATCTGATTGACTCAGGGCTTGCTATGAACTTTTGGGTAGAAGCTGTCAACACAACATGTTATGTTACAAATAGATGCCTTATCGGGTCTATGATGAAGAAGATTCCTTATGAATTGTTGAACAACAGAAAGCCTTCAATTGCTCACCTTAAGCCATTTAGGTGCAAATGTTTTGTATTAAAGGATGACCTAGGCAAGTTTGATGTAAGGAGTGATGAAGGGGTGTTTGTAGGATACTTCTCTACCAGCAAGGCTTACAAGGTGTTCAACAAGAGAACTCTATGTGTTGAAGAGAGCATGCATGTGACTTTCGATGAGTCTGAGAAAATTGATGCTCATAAGGGAGACCATGAAATAGAGGAGCTGATCAAAGAAAGGGAGGACAAGGCAATCCAAAATCCTGGAAACCAACAGGTTGCAGAAGAAAATGGTGCAAATCTCACAGGAGTGGGTACCTGGTCCTTCTGTCACTACCCAGGTGACTCCATCTCAAAGTCCAGAAGATGATGATGCTGAATCTGATGCTGATGAAGAAGAAGAGTTGAGCAGAAAGTCCGGATGGAAACACCAATCTTCTCATCCACTGGACAATCTCATTTCCCCACTTGACTCTGGAATACGAACTAGATCCAAAACAAGAAATCTAGTGGCATATTCAGCTTTCATGTCATCCATTGAGCCAAAGAACATCAAAGAAGCCTTACATCATGCAGATTGGGTAACTTCAATGCAAGAATAACTTCATCAATTTGAGAGGAGCAAAGTTTGGCACCTGGTCCCCAAACCTCTAAATAGAACTGCCATTGGAACAAGATGGGTCTTCAGAAACAAACTTGATGAGAATGGAACCATTACTAGAAACAAGTCAAAGTTGGTAGTGCAAGGGTACAACCAAGAGGAGGGGATTTACTATGATGAGACATTTGCTCTTGTATCCAAAATGAAAGCCATCAGAATCTTGATAGCATTTGCTGCTCACATGGAATTTAAGCCTTTTCAAATGGATGTCAAGAGTGCCTTTCTGAATGGTAATCTAAAAGAAGAAGTGTATGTCAAACAACCCCCGGGCTTTGAAGATGCAGAACTGCCAAATTATGTGCTGAAATTGGACAAGACTTTGTATGGGTTGAAACAAGCTCCCAGAGCTTGGTATGAACGCCTGTCAAAATTCCTTCTTGCAAATGGGTTCAAAAGAGGTAAAATTGATAATACATTATTCTTAAAATCCAGAGGTAAAGAGTTGTTGATTGTGCAGGTTTAATTTATGTGGATAATATCATTTTTGGAGCCACTACAAATTTATTGTGCAAAGAATTTGCTGATTTGATGAGTAGTGAATTTGAAATGAGCATGATGGGGGAGCTCACCTTCTTCCTAGGGCTGCAAATTAAACAATTCGTTCAGGGTACCTCCATATGCCAAGAGAAATACATAAAAGACCTGCTCAAAAAGTTTAATTTGATAGAAGCAAAAGTTCTTGATACTTCTATGAGCACAAGTGTGAAACTTGACTTGGATGAAGATGGAGTTGAGGTTAATGAGACCATGTATAGGGGAATCGTTGGGTCACTCTTGCATCTTACTGCAAGCAGGCCAGACATAGTCTTCAGTGTAGGGATGTGCGCAAGGTTTCAAGCTGCACCAAAAGAGTCACATCTAAAGGCAGCTAAACGAATACTGAGATACTTGAAGGGAACTCAGGACCTAGTCCTCTTCTACCCAACAGGTGACTCACTTGATCTAATTGGATTTGCAGATGCTGACTATGCAGGCTTTCTTGTTGATCGAAAGAGTACATCAGGCATGACACATTTGATCGTTGGATCATCACTGATATCTTGGGGGACAAAGAAGCATAATTCAGTTGCATTATCAACATCAGAGGCGGAATATGTAGCTGTTGCTTCATGTTGTACTCAGCTTTTGTGGATCAAGAAGCAATTGGAGGATTTTGGTGTTCTCACAGATACAATTCCTCTAATGTGTGACAACACCAGTGCAATGAATATGGCCAAAAACATTGTACAACATAAGAGGACAAAGCACATAGATATGAGGCATCATTTCCTGAGGGACAATGTTGAGAAGCAAAATGTGGTGATGAAATTTTGCAAGACTGAAGATCAACTGGCTGATATCTTTACAAAGCCCTTGAGTAAAGAATGTTTCATTAAAAACAAGATGAGGCTGGGGATGCACAAGATTACCTGATTCCTTGACAAGTTTGCACAAAAAATCCTCTATTTTGATGATGTTATAGAGGGCAGGTATCTATACTTGTTTAATGTTTGTCACTTAAGAATTCACTTATGGTACCTTAATGCAAGTATACACTTATGGTGTGTTTAGATGAAGGGAAAATCTAATCATACAAGCAGAGTTGCAAACAGAAAAGGGGACCTGGTCCTCATGAGGTTAGTATCACTTATGCTACACTGTCTGTTTGTCAACATCACGTGTCTTTCGCCCATTCATCGCATCAGTTTCAGACGTCTTTTCGCTTTTAAACCAAAGGTCGCTACTGTTGGGGACCCGATGCCTTTTTGGTTTTATATACCACTTCTCTTAGTGAATCAATTACAAAATATCTTCAAACAATTCTTGTTGAAATTCACTAATCCCCTCTCCAAAGCTTTTCTCCCTTTCTCTCAAAAAGCCTAACTCTGATTCTTTTTCAAAGATCCCTATCTCCCAAGAAGTTGAAAACCCTAGTTCATTCAACTCTTCATTTCCTACTCTAGAAGAATCTCCCTCGACTCCAGTCTGTGGAGTTAGTGAAATGGATGAATCCATCACTCCTCTGACTGAAGTCATAGCCTCCCCTGTTCTTCCTTCTGAGGTTGTCTTGGCATGTTCCCCTACCCTAGTTTTATCTGATGAAAAATCACAGAACTTAGAGGCGCAATCTGTGGAAAAACCTAGTGTTGAACCCCTCTATGAGGAAATGGAAGTTGGTTCTATGACTATTTCATCCACTATGTCTGAGAGACTTTTTGAAGGGGATTTGCCTGAGGGAAAGGGTCCGAAATTGTGTATTCTAGTCGCAGGGGAGGAACTGGTGGCCGTTCAAAGTCTGGCCTCACTAAGAGGAGACTCTTAACCTACTCTAATGGAGCATGAGTTGAGATCACCGGATCAGGTCCCTCACAGAAGTCAACCTCTGTTTGACCAAACACCTAGATCCTTTGACGTTGAGAGTGATAAGGAAGAAGAAGAAGAGGTTTCGTTAAAATGGAGCAAAAGAGGGGTGCGAGGAGCAAACTCTTCTAAAATAAATGTTCCTGATTTGGAAACAGTTAAAGGTACTTCTGAGGATGACACTACTGCTAAACTTGCTGAGCGTACAAAAGAGAGAAAAAGAAAAGGAAAGGGAAAGCTGGTTGAGATTCACTCAAAAGGGGAAAAGAAGAAGTATGGCCCAAGAAGTTCTACTCAAAAGGTTATGGGAAGTGCTATAGCAACAAATGTCATTCAAACAGAGAGAATAAGGAAAATGAGACAGGAAGGGTTACTACCTGAAGAACCCACATCAACTCATGTGCCTGTTGAAAACAGTGGGACTGAATCTGATGATATCACTAGGCATGTGGCGAAACGAAAAAGGGAAGTTGAGGATGAAAGGGCTAAATCAAAAGGAAATCAGAAAAGAGCAAAGAAATCTCCTGTAAAAAGGGAGAAAGTGAGAAAGCGGGTGGATGTACAACCCGTAAAGGGACCAGGTCCCAGGGTTCAAAATCAAAATGAAGAAAAGGAAATGACAAGGGAGGAACGGATAGCGAAAATTGAGCACCAAAAGGTTCTGAATGGCAGAGTCTTCGACCCTGACATTCTAACCAAATTTGGTATGTTAAACCTGTTTGATGTTGTCTCCATTCAAGGTTGGAACCATCTCTTTGAACCTCCAGTTTTGTACTTGCACGAACCTGAGGTGCGTGAATTCTTCTACAAAATGGAACTTCGGGAAGGTGGTGAAATCACAACTACTGTCAGGGACGTTGAAATATGTCTAGATGAAGAAATACTAGGGATCATTCTGGGGGTGCCTATGGTAGGAATTCGAACAATTAAAAGATGTAAACCATCCAGTGACTTCACAAAGCTTGCCATAAAATGAGGAGATGTTAAACGTGCAGGGCTACCTAAAAAGTTTCTTAAAGGGGAATATAAGCTTCTTTTCGAGTTCATCAACAAAGTGTTGATGCCTATGACTGAAAAGAGAACAGTAGCATCTGCTGCTGATCTTTTTCTCATGGAGAAGCTTGATGAGCTTGAAGAAATTAACCTCCCTGTCATCATGCTGGAACACATGCACAAAGTAATGACCTGGAGGATGGACAAGCATGACATTCCGTATGGGTATCTGATGAATCTTGTATTCAACCATTTCGAAGTACCTTTGGGAAAAGGGGTACCTGGTACCACCAAACAGATGTTCACTATTGTTACTCTGCTAGAATGTGAGTGCATTGTGGGACAAGCTAGGGGCAGATCTCAAGTGGCAGATGTTCTAGAGCAGCAGGCTGCTCTTAAACGGGGAGTGACTGATCTCACTGAGATTCTAAATGACAAGGAGGTTGAAATCGCTAGTGTCACGCCCCGAGCCTACACCCTGGGCGGGACCGGCACCCGGAGACCATTTCTGGCCCCAAGCGAACCCTTGGCCTGGCTTTCTTAACTCAGCGGAAACCTCAACAGAATAACTCAATGCAATGCAATATTACAAAACAACTTAACTTATAAAATATGGCCATAAAGGCAACTCAAATCTCAAAATAGAATATTTACATATATATATATAGATGAGAGACTCAAAATTTACTGACTGACTGTCGGTCTATGAAGCCTCTAAAATACTGAGATGGATGTTGGGACAGACCCCGCAACATCCTAATAAAACAAAAACTAAGAACACAAAATAATTGAGTCCTCCGGAATGCAAGGAGGCTCACCACTGACTCTGGAGTGCTCAACTGGATCAACGACGTGCAGGATGCTGATCCGGGGTACCTGTATCTGCATCGTCATAAGATGCAGGCCAACTGGCATCAGTACATGGAATGTACGAGTATGCGAGCTAGAAAGCTAAGCAACATAGGCTAGAAGGAAATCTGGAAGAAACTGAAATAGCTTACCTGGCTCAACTCAACTCAACCTGACTGACTTCTTTCAATATAAGGCAATTTAAAACAAGTGCGATATAAAGAAAGACCGTTTAAAACATGCTATAAACTCTATGTGTATACAAGGATACAATAAGCCTGAGATGTATATAGAAATACAATTGAACTGATGTATATAAAATACAATAATTTCTATGTATAAAAATAAAATA
>JAJOOD010070789.1:0-14328 GCA_029582525.1 Solanum tacnaense | reverse complement strand
ATTTTCTCATCTTGATAAAAACCAAAATTAACTTTTGTTTATTGATTACTTACTGAACTCTTACAATTTGTTTCACAAATCCCCCCTTTTTATTTCTCGTTTCTGGAAGTACTTTGGCTAATTGAATATAATTGTTGGTTAAAGTAAAGTCTAAACCATTTTTCTCGTGGGATCGACACCAACCTACAAGTTGGGTTCTTTACTAGATAATGATTGCTTATACTTCTTTAGGGAGGTGTAATTTGAGCGTATCAATAGTACTTTTTGATTTTTTGCTCTAAGCTTGAGAGAGTTTTGAAGACTTGAAGATCCAAAGGGTTTCATCTTCAAGATTTGGGATTTGGTCGGTTGGATTTTTCAATTTTGTCATATTTTAAGACTTAAATATTCATACCTAGTTGAATGCAAGATCAATTTGGTATAAATTTCTATCTCTTATACATGTGTGGATAAAAACCTCAATTCTTAGGGTGTGATTTAGCGAATATGGGTTAAGATAATTGTTGGGGCTTGCTTGCTGATAGTTTAATCGTAGTTTTATTATGATTTCATTGAGTAGTTGTGGATGAAATTAATGAATTTGTAGTTTCAAATACAAGTTTATTTATGTGTTTTCGACTTGCTCAAGAGAGAGGTCGTAAAACTAAGACTACTAAATTGATGGCCAGTGCAAGTGGGTCGACATGAGGTTCAGCTCGAGAGAGTGGACCCTAGTCCCATGTTCACACACTCAGCTCGAGAGAGTGAGTGGGTAAAGGCGTAGGTTGTACTTCATGCGGCAAGTGGGTGTCTGAGAAGAACGCATTTGAAACGGGGTAAGTTGCTCGAGAGAGAGCTTATCCCCCTTAAAGTCTATCCGAGTCACAATTATTCTATGAATCTTCTATCTAAAGCATGCGCCCAATAATCTGGCTTAACCCATATTCCCGTCACATCGCAAGGATCCCCTCTCATTACTTAGAAACCCTCATTTGTTTTGCTATTTTTACTTACTAGTGACAAAAACCCCAATTGTTAATTCACACTCTTGTGTCCACCTTTAAGTTACAATGTTTTTAATCATTAATGTCTTTAGCTAAGACTAGTTGGAACTAAGTTTTATTTTTCTATTAATTCTCAGAACCACTCTCTTGAGAACGATCCCAACCCTTGGTTGGGTTACTAAACTATTGTACGATCGTAGACACTTGCATCGGAAGTTGTGCCTTGAATAGGTAACATCATGTGTCCAAGAGGGAAGGGATGTACAAGAGAGGGGATAGGACATTGAGCTACATGAGTAGATATCCAGATACATAGGTTACAAATGTATCTTAGAGGGGAGGGATGTATCCTAGAGGGGGACATGGATGTATCAACGAGAGGAGAGTGATGTGTCCGAAAGGGATTTTTTGAAATTTTTTTAAATGGTAGAATATTTTAGAAATTATGATAAAATAAAATATGTATTTAGGTATTTTTCCAAAAAATTAATCTATTAAAATTATAAGGTTGCATCAAGAACAAGTTTGGTAGCAATTGAAAGCATGGGAAGATAGATAAGGAAACAAATTTAAGGATTATATAATTTTGACTAGAAAAATCATATAGAAACAAAATTATTTGTAATCACACAAGAAAGTTGACCTTCTAAATTTTAAGTTTTTAGTTGGCTATTAAATGGTTAAAACTAACTTTAAAATTTTGAAATATAATGATAAACAACTATAGTAAGTTATTTACAAGCTTTTCATATATTAGTTTTGAATTGTTTTTATCTCTAGGATATCCTCTTCAAAGAAACTATAAAACCCTCATCTTTGTTCCTTTGTCTGCAACAAATTTGAAAGTAACAAAAAAATAAATTGTAAATACAAATAGAATATGAAGAAACAGAAGTTTATTGATAAACATTGTAGTTATAATTATGTTCCTCTATTGATTCTTCTCACATAAGATACTTATCCATGATTCGATGGCCGTTTGTGGCATATTTCTCGAATTAACATGATTCATTTTGATCTCTCTATAAATATTTCATCAAACCTTCTTTCGGAATTGGGTTTTGAGTGGATTGACTCATTTTTAAAGTAGTTGATGTGGGTATTATTGTTCCTGGAGATTTATTGTGAATACTTGATTGTTATAGATTGTGTTGCTTCAGAAAGGGAAGACTCAACTCTTGGAGTAATTAATTGTTTCAATTAAGGCAAGTGATCTCCTAAAAGTTGTATTCTTGTAGAACTCATGTATTTCCTTTATTATTTGTGTGTTGGGACTAATGGGGATAAAGTGAAGGGTTAATTTTCAAGTTGATAAATCTTGATAAATAAAAAAGAGGTTGACATGAAAAGGCTATGTGATGAACATGATATTGTGAATTGTCTTATTGTGACCCTTATTGATTGATTGATGAAATATTTGATAGCATGAACGTGCACTTGAATTGTATGAATTGGTGTTTCCTCCATGTGGTATGATATTACTTGAACGTATTGATTATTGAGCATTGTGATAGATTAGTGATGCTTATGATGCCGAGGTCATTGTCGACTAGTGAATTGATATTAAGGTTGATGGGAAATGGTACGAGCTAGTGACTTGACATAAAGTCGATGGGAAATGATTTCGGCTAGTGATATTGTGCATATGGGAAATGGTTCCGGCAAGTTATTTAATATAAAGCCAATGGGAAATGGTTCTGGCCAGTGCTATTGTGCCTATGGGAAATAGGTCTAGTGAGAGATCAATTATTTTGATTTGATGCATTTTGATACTTTTTTGTGATTCACTTGTTAATTTTGATTGATACACTTATTGTGTGTGATTGATCTACTTGACATTGAGATTGACTTGATTTGTTTTATTGTTGAATTGTGACAATTGCACTGTGTATTTTGAGCCTTGTGATAAGTGTGGTGTAGATATGTTAGGTTGTGCTAATTTTTGTGTAGGTTTTAGTTTGAGGAGGCTCAGTTGGAGTGTAAGAGGTATTCAATTTCTAGCTAGATAGCATGTTTATTAGGTATCTTGCTGGGTACCGTGTTGTTGGTACTCCCCCCTTGCTTCTACACTTGTCTAATATCCGAGCTTGGATCTGTGTGATCTCTTTCTTCTTCTTCTTCTTCTTCTTCTTCTACTTTTTAGTTCGAGGCTTTTCAAGTATTTGGACAAGTAGATGCTGGTTACTTCAGCATGCCCTCTTTATCCTTTCCTTTACACTTTGTTTTATTTGATAGACAAAGGTCGAGACTTGTAATTATTTCAATTCTGCACTTTATGTATTTAGAGGCTTGTACACGTGACAACCAGATTTTGGGGGTTTTTTTTATAGAAAGATTCAGTTTTCCACATTATCTTGTTTGGCTTTATATTTTTGCATTTTTTCGTTTCATTGGTTCAGACAGACTTATCTTGGTGGGAGTAGACATGTGCCATCATGTCCATTTTTAGTCGTGATATGAACTAAGGTTTAAGGTTGAGTAACCTTCAAGAATCCTAATTGGAATTGAACACACCTTGTAGAGTCCTAACTCGAAATAACCACATCATGTAGAGTCCCACAAAATTTCAATGTCTACAAATACCCCTGCTTCAAGGTTTGTCAGAGTGTAGACTTGATTAAACTACAAGAGCAGACTTGAAGTACTTTTCTTTCAACTTTTGTAGTTTTATGACTTCAGTTTTAGAGATTTGATCTGTGAGGGAAAAGAGGAAGGGAAAATTTTGTCCACTAGGCTTTCCATTTTGCTTGCAATAGTAATAGCTTGTTCCCTTCGTTATGGAAAAACCAATGGGGGAGGAATTTGGGCCAGAAAACTTCTGAGTAGTCACTTGGAAATTTCTAGCCTACGCCAGAATTGGATGAAATCAGAGTCAGGTGAGGTCTACGGCAATCCGGTAATGGATAGGGGATCTAATTATGATATTGATCATATGAGTTGATATCTAAGACGTTAAGGAGCCTGTACCACTTTACGGAATCAAATTCTAGCGAGTAACATTCTCGAAACTGATCTTGGCGTGAAGGGGTAGTTTAAGAACGTCAAGGATAGAAGGTGTGTTGCAAAATGCGAGCTTGGAACTCAAATTCCGAGTTTCTGTCTCTATGCAAGACACCGAGGTGGGGTTAATTCCTCCAAGGCGAGGCTATTGTGGCGGGAGATGGCCCGCTGTGGCGGACCAGTCGAGACTTAAACAGTGGAACAACCCTAAAAATGTTGTTTTCTACAAACCCTCATTCTTTAGAGCTAACGGACAACCTAGCTAGGGTTGTTTCTCATCAAATTTCTATGAATTTTCACACCAAAGGTAAGTTAATTACTCCTCTAATCCGTATTTCCATTCTTAGAATTTACAACCCTTATTAATTATCATTGGGATAGGATTTTGGCCTGAAGTTGATGGTGTGAAAAGCCCTAGATGAGCATTAGGATCATGTGTTTTGCCTTCGGTTGATATTTTGATATAAACTGGGTAAATTAGGCATTGTTTATTGATCATTGAATTAATTAATTGTTTTAGACCAAGAACAAGCTTCAAGACTCTAGAAAGGGAAGACTCAAGTGTCTTAGGAGTATTCAGGCTTGTTTTCGAGGTAGGTGATTGTTTGACTTCCTATTGTGTTATATATGCCTGTTAATTGATCCATTGTATGCATGCATGTATGTGAATATATAAACATGAATCGAATATAATGAAAGGATTAAGTACGAATAATTACACGTTATGAACTTGTTACTTGACTACGTGACTATGTGCACTATTCATTATGGGTGTGATTGTGACTGTGGTTGTGCTGACTGGACCGAGTGTCACATTCCGACACATATATTGGACCAGGTATCATGTTTCGACACATATATTGGACCGGGTGTCACGTTCTGACATATATATTGGATCGGGTGTCACGTTCTGACATACTAACAGTTTGGGTATTGATTCCATGAGAGGACCACTTGTTATTATTACATTCATATCTACCTGCCATTGATATTTGGAAATTGTATGTTGATCCTAAAATGATAATTGAATTATGCATTCTGTATATGTTTGTTTACTGTGTTGTAGTTACATGCTTATATTTTGCTTACTGGAGCAGCCGCATGATCCTACCGATACACTGTCGTTTCATGTATTGATACTGCACTTGCTCTTTCTTTTTTGATTACAGGGAATCTTCAGGCGGCTACTAACAGACCTTAGTTAGGAAATCATTGCCCGATACCGGATTCGAGAGTGAGCCAATTCTTTCTGGGCGCCATATATCTGTCATTAGTTTAGTCCATTATTTTCGGTCTCAAACTATATATTTAGACCTTTACTTATGTTTAGTTTTCGGGGTTGCACCCCCTTTTTCTTAGACTTGTTGATTGGTAGAGTTTGGGTACAATGACTTTCAGGTCTAAGGGTTAAATTTTCGTGAGGTTTAGGCTTGGTTGTTTTGGTAAATCTTCTTAGTTTATGGGGAACTCAGTAATTAATTCATTATTTCAAACTTCTTCCATATATTTAAATGGTTTAGTTTCTTTAAGTTGTTTAGTCGGGTTGTAGTAGTGGTTCTCCCACCGGAGGGTTAATATAGGTGCCAATCACGGCGGTCTGGGTAGTGACAAGGTTGCTATCAGAGCCTAGGTTCGTTGATCTAATTGTACCAAAATGAATCTAGTATAGTCTTGCGGAACTGTATGGAGACGTTTGTGTTTTTATTCGAGAGGCTACAGAACGTTAGGAAAATCTCTCTGTCTTCTTCTCCTTTTCGTGCTATGACTTGATTCTAATTGGTATCTTGTGATCCGAATTGGTATCTAATCTCCTTCACTCTTCTGTCCATAGATGGTTAACACGTGATATAATGCCATCAGCCACGTAGCTCACATCAATGACCCAGCAGAGGAGCCCGCAGGAAGAGGCCGTGACCAAGACAAGGGTAAAGAAAGAGGATAGGGTAGAGGCCGAGAAAGGGTAGCACCCGCCAGGGGTGGAGCCCTAGTTGATAATGTTTCCAGGGAAGAGACCCCTCCTGCACCCCAAGAAGAGGTGGAAGAGAATATGGAGATTGAAGACGAGGAGGATGTTGGACAAGAGGAGGATGCACGGGCTGAGACTACAGACATTCCTCACTTAGACCTAGTGATAGCTCAACACATCATGACTTTTTTGAAGGGGTTAGTCGGCTCTGGAGTCCTTCCCACAGTGCAAGTTGCTCAACTTCCAGTCAACCACCCCGTTGTTGCTACTGTTCCAAGGTTGATAGAGTATGAGGTACATATGCATTCTTCCGTCCCCTATTGGGTCCTGTGATAACTGGTATCGAGCACGAGATGTTGACTAAGTTTCTGAAGCTAAAGCCGCATGTGTTCCATTGTTCTGAGAGTGAGGGTGCCTATGAGTTCATTTGTGATTGATATGAGAGGCTTCACAAGTTAGGCATTGTGCACCAACATGGAGTAGAGTGTGTGACCTTCTAGCTTCAAGGTTAGGTTAAGCAGTGGTGGAGGGCCAATGTGGAATGCAGATCACCAGTCTTACCCCCACTCACTTGGATGCAGGTCCATGATTTGTTTCTGGAGAGGTATGTGCCCCAGACATTGAGAGATAGCAAGAAGGATGAGTTCATGGCCTTGGAGCAGGGTGGTATGACTGTAACTGGTTATGAGGCTAAGTTACATGCCTTGTCCAGTTATGCTACACAGTTGGTGACTACAGAGGAAGAGAGGATTCGTCTATTCGTCAAGGAATTCAACCCCAAATTATAGCTATTGTTTGTTCACATGACCTCTGCAAGTAAAAGTTCTAATGAGGTGATAAACTTTGTGATGAAAGTGGAAGGAGTTGGACGTGATGGGCATGCCAAGGCTTTGGCGAAGAAGCCCAAGAACAAAGATAACTTTCATGGTTCCTACTCTAGAGGTTCAGGCAGGACGACACTTGCAGCCCGACCAATTCAGTCAGCCATGCCCATTTCTACATGTGGTTACTCAGGAACTCCACAGCAGAATCCTATTCAGGATAATCAGGGCGCCGCACCCGCGTCTAGCAGCATGCCATCTTTTGACCACAGTTCTTACAATTGTGGAGAACCTGGACATATAACGAGAGATTGTCCCCATCCGCACATGTCTGACCCCGTGCAGCAGTAGATTAGAGTAGTGGTACCAGCGGGTAGTAGTAGTAATGGCAGATGACGTTGGTGAGAAGGCAATCAGCGAGGCCCTGGTCGCTAGCGAAATGGTAATGCAGGTAGGGGAGTAGTGCGGCTAGGCAATGAGGTTCCCCGTCAAGATGACATGGCTCAGTTTTATGCCCTTGCGGGCAAGTCCGAGGCTGAGGTATCTGATGCAGTGATCACATGTACTATTCTTTTCTTTGACAGTATGGCTACTATTTTGTTTGTTCTAGGTTCTATTTATACATGTGTCAATTCAGTTTGCTTTGGGATTTTCTGTGGTTTTTGATGTTCTTGATTCCCCAATCCATGTTTCTACCCCAATTGGAGAGTCTGTCATAGTCATCCATGTCTATCGTGCTTGTTCTTTCCTGTTTATAGGTTTTCAGACTTGGGATAATTTGGTTATTCCGGATATGAATGACTTTGATATAATCTTAGGCATGACTTGGTTGTCCCTTTATTATGTTGTTCTTATTTGTAATGCTAAGTCTTTGCATCTAGAGATCCCGTGTAGGAAAAAGTTAGAGTTGGAAGGGGTGTGCAAGCCTAAGCCAACTAAGGTCATACTTTTCGTTTAGGCTAGGAAACTGATAGGGCAGAGGTGTTTGGCATTTTCCCCATATATTCAAGATGTTGATGCTGAGTCTCCCTCAATTGATTCTATTCCTGTAGTGTCTGAATTCAAGGAAATTTTTCCTACTGATTTACCTGGTATGCCTCTAGATAGGGATATAGATTTCTTCATGGACTTGGAACCGGGCGCTCGCCCCATCTCCATTCCTCCTTATCACATGGTTCCGATAGAATTGAGAGAGCTTAAAGCTCAAATCCAGGAACTTATTGATAAAGGTTTCATCCGTCCTAGTTCTTCGCTGTGGGGTGCTCCTGTCTTGTTTGTTAAGAAGAAGGATGATAGTATGAGTATGCACATAGACTATCAATAGTTGAATAGGTTTGATGAATCCATGTTTTGGACTCATTTAGGGCTTATTTGGATAGATTTAGTGTCCTCAAATGCTTATTTTGTGCCAATAACTGATGTAAAATCCATGTTTTTCAGGTATTTAGATTGAGGAACAAATGATGGACACTAACAAGAAAAGAGGAACAAGTTAGCTGAAAGAACGAAGAAAAGAAAGCATGTTGATCGCCTAATCCATTGGGTGAATCGCCGAGTGGCTATTACCTCGCCTAAAGTTCCAGTGTACCAAGCCCTGAAGGAGAAAATCAAGTCGGTGAGAGAAATGAGTAGTCGGTGAGTCACCGTATGGTTCTGCGATTCAGTGTTGGATTGCTCAGAGTTACAGAACTTGAGAATGCTGAAGGTTAAAGAAAAAAGGCGATGGAACTGACCAAAGGGCAGATCGCCGAGTTGATCGACGATCTTGACTTACTACGCCGAATGGCCCTTCGCAACATATTTTTGGCGACTATAAATACATTTTCAAACATTATGTTTAAAAATAATAATTTATTCTCAACATTCATTAGAGTAATTTTTGAGGTTGAACAGAGAGTATTGCGACAATATTTTCCTTAGCTTTGAAGAATTGAAGTTTTCCATTTTTGAGAAATTGGAAGTGGGTCTTTGAGATTCTTCAATTTCGACCTTTGTAAAGAAAAAATTAATCGTACCCAGTTGATGGAAATACAATTTGGTAACGAATTCTATCTTTTTATGATGTCTAGCTAAAACCCCAATTCTTGGGGTGTGATTATGTGATTATGGGTTGATTTAGCTTGTGGGTATTGTTAATTGTTAAGGTAATTGCTGTTTAAAAGTGATTTCAATCGGTAATTGTGGTTCAATTTAAAGGGTTGTAGTTGCAAATGCAACTCTACCTTTGTGTTTTTGGCTCCCTCGAGAGAGAGGTTTTAAAACCAAGATTACTGATTTGATGGTCTGTGGGTATTGGGTTGTCATGGGTTCAACTAGAGAGAGTGAATCTTAAACCCTTTACCACACATTCAGCTCGAGAGAGTGAATGGACTAAAGTGTAGGTTGTTCTTAATTGCTGCTTGTTGGTGTTCGAGAGAAACCAACTTGATTCGAGGTAAATTGTTCGAGAGAAAGTTTATCCCCAATAAAGTCTAGCTTATTTACTAATTTACAACTAGTTACTAATAGTTACAATCACCCACATATCTATTTTAGCATATAATCTAATCAAATCCCAAGAACCCGTCTCATTACTTGTGAAAATGGTGTTATTTGCTGATATTGTAGTTGATAATTGCAATCAAAACCCCCTTGTTATTTCACACTTGTATCACTCTTAAATTTGAAGTATGCTTTTATTCGTAAATGTCTTTACTTATTATTGACTAGAACATATTCATACTTTCCTCTTGATTCTCAAACACGTACTACTCCCTGTGGGATTCGACCCTAACTCATTCAGTTGGGTTATATTAGTAACTGTCGATCGTTGACAGTTAGTATTGGATGATGTTTCTTTCAAACATTATTAATCAAAATGGCACCACTGCCAGAGAGTGGTGTTGGTTGATAATCTTTAGTTAAGTTGTATTTTGTTCTTGATAGTTATAGTTGAATCTACTTATATCTTCTAGCAACATTGACCTAATGACCACCCTCCTTTGAAAATGGTGATGCTTAGGGATAATATCTGAAGTTTCAATAAATTGGAGGGTGAGTCAGTTTATGAGTTGTGGCAAAGTTTTAAGGCTCTCTTGCAGCAGTGCCCGATTCATGGAATTCCAGATAAGATGCTTCTAGAATGCTTCTACAGCGGTCTTGGCCTCGAAAATAGAATAGTGGCTGACCAACTCTCTTCGAGTTGTTTGATTGGGCAATCCTATGAAACAGCAGCCCAACTCCTTGATTGTGTGGCCAAGACCAACAAGGAGGTAGAAAAGGACCAACACTTGGACACATTGTTGGGGCAGCTGGATATCTTGGCCAAAAGGGTCAAGGAACTGGAAGAAGTGTCCAAGAAGAAGGATAGGTACATCTCACCTCACGAGCGTCGAAAGACAAAGAAGCAAGAGGGTGGGCAAATTCAAGAGGTCCTCTTACTCATTCTACACAAAGTCGAAGAGCACAACAGGGTGTTGGAGGGGATAAGAGAGAATTTCTTGATACTAAATCAGATGACAACCTCTCATTCCATGCTCATTCAGCTACTAGAGTCCCAAATAGACCAAGTGATGTCTTGTCTCTACCCATAGCCGAAAGAGGGGTCACCTTATGAAAGTGAGGCAAACACCACTGATTGAACTTAAGTGGGGACTTACGCTGTGCCACGACGTTAACTAATGCGTTTCTTGGGGGCAACCCAAGGATTTATCGCTTTATTTTTGTTTTAGAAATAATCATGTGTTGCATTGGTAGGTTGAAGTGTGGAAAGTTTGAGAAAACTACAGGTTGGCGAGCCAAAAGTTCGGTCGCCGAAGCGGTCAGCGTGCCTAACTTGAACCACTGGTTGACTCAAGAAACCCTAGAGGTTGAGTTTGTAAAACTCGGCGAGCCCAAGGGCTGATTGGCCAATCGCCAACCAGGTAGGTGATCGCGACTTAGACCACCCTTTGGATCCCCACATTTATTGGAGGTCTTGTAAAACTCGGCGAGGTAAGTGCCCACTCGGCGTGTCGCTGAGTGGGTCGGCAAGTAAGACTAATGTCGCCGAATGTGTGAGAATTGGATGGTTTTTAAAAGGCAAAAGGTTTAGACTTTCAATTTCTTTCATTTTCCCTCACTTTCGCACTTCCCAAACTCTCACCCGCACTATATTTTCCATATTTTATGGTTTTACTTTATTTGAGTCTTTGATTCTGTGCTCAGAGTTTGAATCTTTGCCGCCTAGATTTTTATATCTTGATTATTCGGCATCTAAGTTTAGTTTTCTGAACCCCGAACTCATATTTCACGATTTGTACTCATTTACACGTGATTTTTATCTTACTGATGTGTGATGGGCCTCTCTGATCGTAGTTGTATGTGTGTGCCTTTGTTAATTTGAACATCGTGCCTATTATTCTTGTATTGTTGAATTCCCAAAATTTTTGTGCTTTAAAATTGATGGAAATTGTGGGGTTGTGTTTGCATGTTGTTGGGTCTAGTTGGGTGAATTCTAAGTAGCCCGCAATTGTGCCAAATGACGTATTTTTTCCAATGATGAAGTGGTTGATGTCATTCTTTAGGGGAAAAGTCATCAAATGGCCAAATTTTGCAAAATCGGGAGAGGTTTTAGTATCCCAGGGGCATGGGTGTAATGGGTCTTAGTTTAATTGTGGAAGTGCATGATTTTATTTTGTTTTTGGGGGCTGCAGGGTTGAATTTGGGAAGTTGTGTTGAAAGTAGGCACGTTAGGTCGTTGGAGAGCTGGGTTGAGCTTGCCGAACAACTCGACGGTTCGCCAAAGTTTCCCTTATCACCTTTAATTTCATGCTTTATCTTGAAAAAGGTTCTGTAACTTTCGGCTAGAAGCCTGAGTTCGCTAAGTGCACTCGACGACTCACAGAAAGTCTTTCTTGATCACCCTTTGTCTGTTCCCCCAAATCCTAAAATGCACTATAACTTTTGGCGGGCTAATCATTGCTCGCTGAATGCTATCGGTAATGCACCGAAAGGCCTTTCCTATCGCCGACAGGCCAGTTAGCTGAGAATTGTTTTAGCCAATCCTTTTAGTGAACCCGATCTAGCTCGCCAAAGTGATTTGGTGACTCGCCGACTGGTTCGGAGAGTCTATCTCCAACTTCTTTTCTGTTCTTTTGTTTGAAATGTTTCTAACTCGTTTTGAAGTTTTTGCAGACATGTCAAGGACAAACATTGACATGCCGCCCCGAAAAAGAGCACGGGGTATCACAATCAATGAAGTGGGATCAACTCCTCCTAAAAAGGGAAGAATAGAGCCGCCAACGGGAGGTTAGACCAAAGGCAAGAGCCCCACATCTGAAAAAGTGACTGCTGACTCCTAGGCTAACTTATCTGAGCCTGAGGACGACCAACCTTTATAGCCCCGGCGGGCTGAGATTCATGCTAGATCTCGCCCTGATTCAGCTAGAGTCCATTAAACTTCCACCCCAGCAGATTCAGTGCCAGCTCCAGCACATTCTATGACTCCAATGCCACTAGTAGTCCCTCATTCCAGGCTTCTCAATAGACTAAAAGGTGATGGATTGCAAACTATCCTCGAGGAGAAGTTTTTATCTACAAAAGGCCTTGAGGGAAAATACTCCAGGGTGAGAGACACCCTCCACTTCCACTAGTTTGAGCAGCTCACCAGGCCCCGAGGCCCCTATATTCCGTCATGGGTCCAATAGTTCTATACAATGTATGGTGACTTGGTCCCGAAGATCAAGAAGAAGTCTAGCTAGTTCAGACAAGTTAAGTCGGTCATGGTCCGGGGTAAGGAAGTTTGATGCAATAGCGAGTACATCAATACTGTACTTGTCAAGGGTCTTGGAGCTACAGTGGCATATGAGGGTTTGCTGGCTACTCAGTCCTTGGATGACTTGAAAGGCTGGCAAGCTCCATTGATTTCCAATACCACCTTGAGGTTGATCGAGGCAGGGGTCCCCATAGAGAAGAGGGATCTAAGTATTGCTGCTCAGTTCTAGTTTGGCTTCATAAGCAGCACCATCATGCCATCCCAAAATAAGTCCATCCTTCGCCACCCCAAGGCGGCCTGCCTTAGGTCGATCATATCCCAGAGGAGCATCAACCTGGGACTCCTAATTGAGCAGGAGATGGCCATGAGTGCCAAGCAGAGGCAGAGTTCCCTATCATTCCCAATCTTGATCACAGAGTTGTGCCGGCGTGCTCTGGGATGATACGAGAGATATAGAGGTTACCCCTTCTTCCTCTACTGACATCCGGCGTATTGAGGCCGAGTACATACGAAAGAAGGCCGACGGGAGGAGCGAAGCTTCAGTCCTACTCCGACCTCCGGGCATTCAGGTACATAAGCTCCTACCTCTTCTTCACAGGCTCCAGGTGCTTTCACCTCCTCCCAGCCCACCAAGATTACTCAGGCCATGATCCTGAAGATAGGTCAGTTCGCCTACTCGGCTAATGTGAGGTCTACTAGATTGGAGGTTGTTGTGCCATAGATGATTGAGGCTGCCATTTTAGGTGCACTGACCCCTCTTCGGGCTTATGTTGATGATTTGACTGCAAGAGTCACGACTTGTGAGAGTAGACAGGGGGACTCTTTTAAGGTTATGGCTTTGAAAGCCTAATTTGTGGATCTGAGGAAGGACTTGGACTAACTAAAGTCTAATGACTTCACTTCATTACTGGAGGCCGTCGATGATATTGATGCCCTAGAGATTTCTAAGATTCCTCCGCCTAACAGTGGAGATGTACATAGGGATGGAACAGCAGCTGATGAGTCAAAGGCAGAGACCAACGAGGAACAAATTGAGTTGAGAGAGGAGAGTATATATGGAGACCTGCCAGATCTGGAGGAGGCTATTGTACAGTCAGTGATCCTGACATCGCTGGGCAGGCCCTAGTGGAGTTGGTATTGCTTCTGAGTTGACTTCGCAGAGTACTACACCGGGCACTGATGCCCAGACAGATAGAGCGACTGTTTAGATAGGATCCCTTTTTTACCTCCCTCTCTGTCTTATCTTTATTTGACTGTTGGATATTTTATTGTTCGTATTTGAGGACAAATAGCTTTTGTTTTGTGGTGAGGTAAGGCCCACCTTGTGTGACTATTTTTCTGTAAATATTGGGTTTTAGAGCTATAAATTGTGTTTAGGACTATTTTTGGGGATGATTGAGCTTGTGGCTCCTTGCTTTAATTGTAAATGATTTTTTACCCTTTCGAAAAAATTTATACCACCTCTTGTTTGTGTTTGAATGTGGTTGTTCTCTTGCAAATTTGAGTATCGGGCTTGATCAATACCAATGACTTGAATAGTGCTCATAATTGAACAAAAATTAATGTGCGGCTACAAAGAGGCCAAATGAAGTTGCATAAGCAATATGTTAACTTCTTGCATCTCGTTGTGACTAGCCAATTTTCAAGTTGAATCTCTTGTGATGAACATTGTGCACTAGCGAATGTGTGGAGTCTTGTGTGACATTTGTGTCAATGCCTTGTGTGATGAGCTTACCATGAACCATGTGTGATGACACCTATAATTTTCCCCGTTGGTCTAGTTGACTAAGTGATGCAATCTCTTGAAATGATCTGATGCCACTT